>OY992878.1:25454440-25569440 GCA_963921405.1 Cepaea hortensis | reverse complement strand
CTGCAGGAGACTCGCTTCGCAGAGGAAGTGTCACTCAAGGAAAATAATTACACCCTTTTGGAAGGGTAGAGGGCAAACAGAACGAAGGCATGGTGTGGGCTTTGCAGTGAAGGACGACAGGTCAACATTTTAGTCCAGATGTCCAATGTAGGGGTTGAACCGCTTACCTCGGCATCAGCACACCAGATGTTTAAGAACACGCGTTCTTACCCATTCGACCTTGCTGACCTGCACTTCCTCTGATGATGTGAAGGATTCGTCCTATGAGGAGTTAGGCTCTGTGATCAAGGCAGTTCCAAAATCTGACTACATTTATATGCTCGGTGATTTCAATGCTCGTGTGGGCAAGGACTCGAGTTCATGGCCAGTGAGCCTTGGAAAATACAACATCGGTCGCATGAATGAAAATGGGCAAAGGCTGCTGGAGCATTGCACCAGAAGAGACCTATGTATTACAAACTCATTTTGTAAAACAAAAGAGCTGCACAGGGGCACATGAAAACATCTAAGATCCGGCCATTGGCATCAGCTAGACTTCATCATCACACGGAGACAACATCTGAACCAAACATCATTAATTCGAAGTTACCACAGTGCTGATTGTGATACGGATCATTCTTTGGTTGTTGCAGAGGTTAGAATGAGACCAAAGAGAATCTACACAGCTAAACACAAAGCAAGCCGCAAGATTAATATTATTAACACCAATGATCCTGATAAGTGCTGTGAGTTCCAACAGAAACTTGAAGACACTTTCACTGATAGATTAGATAATTTTACATCAAGTGAAAAGTGAGGTAAACTTAAGGATATATATATATATATATAAAGGACAATGTGTGTGTGTGTGTGTGTGTGTGTGTGTGTGTGTGTGTGTGTATGTGTGTGTGTGTGTCCTTTATGCGTTCCCGAACGGTCCATCCGACTGAGATGCAATTTTGTACAGATGTTCTTCTCACTCCCGCGGATACAAGTGACATAGTTTAAGTACAGTTTTGTACGTAATAAAACAACATTAAAAGGAAAGACGTATAATTAAAGGGACTTAACAACAAAAGTTATGTCAAGGGACATTACTTTTAGTAGCATTGCTATATTATGTATTTTAAATTATTGTTGTATTTTTCTTAAAGTTTTATAAAATGTTTAAAGAAGTTATCTACAGTCATAAGCGTTATAAACAAAGTGATAAAAACTTTAAGGCATTTTCAAAGTTTTCACTCGCAGAGCTGGGGCTATGATCACATGGACCAGAGAGGAGTGAGACTGGAAGACTGGCAAGATGAGAATAGATTTCATTGATTAATGATTAACTCTTGATTAACAAGCCATCCGACCCACATACCTTCTACTCAAGATCATGGCACACTACAACTACACCTGACCTGGCTTTTCATTCACCAGACCTGGAGTGGAACATTAAAAGAATTTTTGGGAAATAGCTAGGTGGCAGTGACCATCGGCCAGTCTTTCTAATTGTAGAAAATGAGCTTGTAAGTGAAAGCAGCATTCTGTTGAGGTGGAACTACAAGAAAGCAGACTGAGCAATGTACAAGCTTCGCACCAGCATACTGGTTAGAAACCTGAACACTGAGAACGACATAAATAAAGTAGTTGAAGAGTTTGGGAAATGCATACTACAGGCAGCACGAGAAACAGTACCAAGAGGAGCCCGTAAACATTATAAACCCTACTGGAGTAGGGAACTGGAATAGTTGCATAATGATGTGGAAGTGTGTAGAAGGCAAACAGAAGCCAACCCCTGCCAAGAGCACCACAATAAATACCAGCACGCAAAAGCCAAATTTCAAAGGGACCAGCTGCAGGCTAGACGGAAAAGCTGGCAGGAGAAAACAGAGTCACTGAACTTTTAAAGAGACACAAGGAAGTTGTGGAAGCTAATAAAACAGTTTAACGATGAGGGTTTAGGGAGAAACTCAAAAAGTGCACTACATAAAGACGGAAACATCTTAACAGGAAAGCAAGCAGCTGACCATTTTGTGGACTCATTCGCACAAGATAACAATATCGAAATTAGTCCAGAGAAACAACAAGAGATTCGAGAGAAATGTCGACATACAGGACAGAAGGAAATAGTACATGAGGTTATGGAGGCACCCATCACAATCAGCGAACTGGAGCTAGCAATATCAAAACTGAAAATGAGAAAGTCACCAGGAGCTGATGGTATCTAAAATGAAATGATCGGGAACCTAGGAACAGAGGCCAAAGCAAAGCTGTTACAGATCTTCAATAACACCTGGTACTTAGGGAATGTTCCGCAAACCCGGAGAGAAGCAATCATGATACCCCTCCTAAAATCTGGGAAAGATAGTACCATTGCCTCCAGCTACAGACCAATTAACATCACCAGCTGTCTCTGTAAATCACTGGGACGCATCATCAATCACAGACAACAGTGGTACATTGAAAGTGAAAACATCATTGTGCCACAACAGGCTGGCTTTAGGCAGTGCTACTCTACGGAAGATCAGACAACCTATCTCTCTCAAGAAGTTGAGGATGCATTCCAAGAGAAGAAGCTGGTACTTGCGGCATGGATAGATCTGAAGAAAGCCGTTGACAAAGTCTGGAAAGAAGATCTTATGAAGAAACTGAGAAACTGTAAAGTCAATGGAAGAATGTACAAATGGGTGAAAGCATACTTGCACAACAGAAGAGCCGGAGTACAGATAGACGGTCTCAAGAGCAAGAAAGTACTATTGCGCCACGGTGTTCCGCAGGGTGGAGTCTTGTCCCCCACACTTTCTCTACTCTTCATTAATGATCTTGTTGCTAATCTACCCGATGGAATTAAAGCGGCAATGTACGTTGATCACCTGGTTTTGTGGAGCACAAATGAACATGCATCATTGGCCACCATATTGCTACAGAGAGATGTAGATACATTTGTTGCATGGGCGGATAGATGGTGTGTCAGCCTAAAAACTGACAAGTGCAGCACCACTCTATTTACCCTCTCTCCGAAACAAAAGGCATGGATCATCCAGATAAATGGAACGCCCCTAAGAGACGATAAAGAACCAACATACCTTGGTGTAACATTTGATGACAGTCTGACATGGAGAAAACACATCAAAAAAGCTGTAGCAAAAGCCAGAAGGAAAATAGCCATCCTGAGAAAGCTAAGTGGAACCACATAGGGAGCCAGTGGGAAAATACTTAGCAAAGTTTATCTATAGAGCATAAGACCACACCTGGAATACAGGTCAACTGCGTGGTGTTCAGCATCAAAAACCACACTACAAGAGCTGGACAAGGTGCAAAATCAAGCTCTAAGAGTCATCACAGGAGAGATGAGGTCAACCCCGATAGTAGTAATGGAGAAAATGGGGAGGACACAAGCACTGAGAGAACGCAGAGATACAAAAACACTAATACAAGCAGACAAGTTCCTAGGCTTGTCACGCCACCCTATGAAGAACCGATTTGAAAACTTAGTTATGGGGCTGTTGAAAAGAAGTAGTTTTATCCATCAGGCCAAACGACTCTGCAGAGAAACCACCGATCTTCCCACAGTTGGTATCCCACTGACAACTATTCCAGAGCGAACTCCATGGAAAGATGAACACAGACTATCGCTACAAATCCAGACAAAAGTGAGATGAATATTTGACAAGGAAGAACAGAACAGTGTACAGCGCAGAACAGCCACTCTCAGCTTCCTTGATGACGAATACCCACAGGATTTCTGGATCCGAGTCTACACAGATGGGATGGGTCAGCGCAAAATGCTGTTCGAAATGGAGGAGCGGGAGTGTATATAGACTACCCAAATAATACTAGGGACACGGCCAGAGTTCCAAGAGGAAATTACTGCCATAACTATGATGCTGACATTGAGGCAATCAAGATAGCAATAGAGAAATTACAAAAACCCGCCATGGTAGACAACCTGTGGTGATATTGAGAGACGCAAAATCAGTGGGACGCAGAGGTGTTTCCAAGGCACCAGGGCCGGGTTATATACTGGCCAAGACCTATTGACGCGTCCTTGTCGAGCGGCCTGGGCAACAGGTCCCTTCGGGGTCCTGGCTAAAGTCAGTAGGATCGCCGATTCCTCCAAAGTCGGAGAGTGTCTGCCTGTATGGCGAGGAACCACCAGTCTGCATACCAATAAGCCAGACATGGGACAACGGATACTCACGCAGACCTCAGGTCCTGTATGACATCACACTGATGTTGGACAACAGGATGCCTTCATCCGACATACAGGACTTCGCGTTGGAGCTCAAGCCAACGAACACAAGCAAACAAGCAAAATCAGTAATAGAGGCACTCCTGTCTGGGAAATTACCAGTTCTAACGTCACTACATTCTGAACTTAGCAGTCAGCATAAGGTCACCATACAGAGGATACCATCCCACTGTGGAGTACACGGAAACGACAGAGCTGATCGATTGGCTAAGGAAGGAGCAAAAGAAGAACAGCCTGATGCGCCCATTACATTCCACCAAAAGAAAAGAATGATCAAATCACCCAGAAGGCCACCAAACCCTACTCAGGATGACTACCTTGTTATAGACAGACCAGAATAGATCATTATTCTTCGCTTCAGAAGAGGACACAATAGATTACGCAACCACATGTATACAAAATTCAAGATTGGTGACTCAGCCATGTGCACATGTGGTTTGGCGTCGCAGACAGCAGAGCATATACTCCAGGACTACCAAAACTACAACATATCCAGGCGAACCTTCTGGCCTAGAGAGACAACAGTGGAAGATAAACTCTATGGACCGCTGAGTGAACTAAAAAAGAATGTTATATTCATACAAGAGACAACATTGTTGCCGCTGAACGTGTTGCATGGAGGGCAAAATATCAGAAATGGAATAAAGACAAAGGAGAAAATGATTGCAGATAAGTCACGCACCGAACGTGTGAGACGTAAGATGGTGCATGATAGTGGAAATGACTACGTGTTCGCATGCATCCACTGTGGACGAACATTTACAGCGCGAATCGGCCTTATCAGTCACATTCGCTACCGCCAAGGGTTGTAGTTATTATGCCTTTTTTAAGCACAATATAACAAACTATCATCTGTCAAGACGGCAAGATGCCAATCATATGTGTGTGTATGTGTATGTGTGCGTGCATGCGCGCGTGTGTGTGTGTGTGTGTGTGTGTGTGTGTGTTCAGTAGCATGTCCTTTGCAGAACCTCGCTCCCATAACAACCTTCCGGAAAACTTCTCGGTCATAAGCAAGATGTCCTGCGTCCGATACACCCATCTGGAGATCATCCGCCACATCCTGCACCCATCTTCTCTGTGGCCTTCCTCTTCCTCTCTCCCCTGGTATATACCTCTCCATTATTGTTCTCTCGAAACATTAATGGCGTTTCAAATGACGAAAATATTTCAATTTTCTTTGTTTCGTCGTCTTTAGTAGCCAACCTTCTTCAATATTTTGCTCTTTTCGTATGGATGCATTTGTTCCGTTATGTATACAAGATATTCTTAGAACCCGTCTATATCATTAATATTCAAAGGCACTTATGCGTTGTTCAGATTGTTTAGTAAGTGTCCAGGTCTCCCAGGAGTATGTTGCAATGGGAAATATGTATGTTCTTAACAATCTAGGCAGTCTGTTGCCAAATCACCCGCAGCTGTGTTTCGAATGCTGTATGCGGGATTACGAATTCCGTCCGTGACCCCAACGCCACAGAGCGGACGTACGTAGTAGACTCAATGTAATTATGTAAAATAATTAAATGCACACCTGATTATGGGCACTGTCAAGTCGAGAAAGATTTAACTAAATATGGACTTTGCCATGGATTAGCGTCACAGGAGCAGGGGAATTGGCTAAACATAAAGTAACAGACAACACGATAAATATAGTTAAATCATGGCGTTCAATGAAGTGTTGATTTCCTGTTGGGTTGACAACAACCCATAGTGTTAATTATTTTTTTAGAAGGGCTCGCGGTTTCCCGAGTGGCAAGAGCCACCCCATTAGTTCCACATATTTCATATTTCCCGTTCTAAGAGAGATAATTACTTCCTGATTTTCCTCGCTAAGAGGACGTTAATATTTCAAGTTTTCCTCGTTAAGGGAGATAAGTACTTCCGGTGGCCACCGAGTTTGCTGGTTAATTGGGGATAATTATAATTATATTTAGGTGGTGGCCATGACATATGTCATGTGAGTCCATATATATGTGAGTCCATTCAAATCGCAAGTGATAAGGGAGACATAAGAAGCATGTATGAAGGAATAAAGAAAGCCTGTGGTCCAGTGATCAAAAGAAGTGCACCATTGAAAACCTTGACTGGAGAAATCATCACTGACAAGAAACAGCAGATGGACAGATGGGTAGAGCACTATTTGGAGGTTTACTCAAGTGAGACCAAACTAGCGGATGATGCCCTCAACGCCATAGAGGCTCTACCAACTCTTGACCACCTGGACACACTTCCCACCATAACAGAAGTTAAGTGTGCTATAAATGAACTTGCATCTGGCAAGGCTCCAGGTAAGGATGGGATTCCAATAGAGGTTATCAGGAGTGGGCAAGACACACTCACTATACAGATCCACCAGCTAATAGAGCTATGCTGGCGTGAAGGACAAGTCCCACAGGATTTCAAAGATTCAAGCATCATAACACTGTACAAGAACAAGGGCGATCGGAGCGACTGCAACAACTATAGGGGTATCTCACTTCTGTGTATTGTTGGAAAAGTATTTGCCAGAATTGTTCTGCGCAGACTTCAAGTCCTAGGAGATCAAGTCTACCCCGAATCACAGTGTGGCTTTCGACAGAACCGATCTACCACTGATATGATATTCTCATTGCGACAAATGCAAGAAAAATGCCGTGAACAGAATCAACCACTGTTTATTGCCTTCATCGACCTCACAAAGGCATTTGATTTGGTCAGTCGTGAGGGTCTGTTCAAGGCACTAAAGAAGATTGGCTGCCCACCAACTCTTCTGTCCATTGTGGAATCGTTCCACACAGGCATGAAGGGTATAATCAAGTTTGATGGTGCAACTTCTGAAGAATTTGAAATCAAGAGTGGAGTAAAGCAAGGTTGTGTACTAGCTCCCACCCTCTTTGGAATATACTTTTCACTTCTACTGAAATATGCATTTCGTGATCAGGATGGTGGTATATACATTCACTCACGCTCAGATGGCGGCCTCTACAATGCTCAGAGATTGAAGGCTAAGACCAAAATTAGGAGGGTACTGATCAGAGAGTTGCTTTTTGCAGATGATGCTGCAGTTACGACCCACTCTGAGGAAGAATTGCAATGTCTACTATCTGCATTCTCCAATGCTTGTTCTGAATTTGGTTTAACAATTAGCAAAAAGAAGACACAGATTATGTCACAAGGTGCACATGGGGTACCATCAATCTTTATTGACGACGCCGAACTAGAGATAGTAGACCATTTTACATATCTAGGATCAGTGGTAAATAGCAAATTATCCCTAGATCAGGAAATCAACATCCGGATTGGTAAGGCAGCAACAACAATGAACAGGTTAAGAAAAAGAGTCTGGGAGAACAGGAAGCTTACTGCCAAAACAAAAGTCCTTGTCTATCAAGCCTGTGTCCTTAGTACTCTTCTCTATGGCAGTGAAACCTGGACAACTTACTCACACCAAGAGAACAATTTAAACAGCTTTCATATGCGGTGTCTGCGAAGAATTCTTGGTATTAAGTGGCAAGACAAAATCACAAATACTGAAGTATTGGAAAGATCAGGTTGTGTGACAGTTTATTCCATGCTCAGTCTTCGTAGACTTAGATGGATAGGACATCTTAGGAGGATGGATGATGGTAGAATACCAAAGGATATCTTTTTTGGTGAATTACAGATGGGTAAGAGATCTCAGGGTCGGCCTCTACTACGATACAAAGATGTGTGTAAGCGGGACATGATTGATACAGGCATTGATAATGCACATTGGGAGCAAGTCGCCGCTGAACGTGTTGCATGGAGGGCAAATATCAGAAATGGAATAAAGTCAAAGGAGAAAATTATTGCAGAAAAGTCACACACCAAGCGTTTGAGACGTAAGATGGTGCATGATGGTGGAAATGACCACGTGTTCACATGCACCCACTGTGAACGGACATTTACGGCGCAAATTGGCCTTATCAGTCACACTCGCTACCGCCATAGTTAAAAGTTATTATGCCTTTTTAAAGCACAAACTATCGTCTGTCAAGACGGCAAGGTGCCAATGAATGATGACATATGGTATCGAGTTCCATGTGGAGGATAAGGCGTTTTCGATGCGGATCTGATAGTCAAAAGCACTAGGTTTTCTCCCAATTTATATCATCATCATCATGCACCATACCGGTAGCATGGCCTGTCATGTCTCACCAAATCACTCTATCACCAGAGTCGTGGATCAGTTCAGTGTTCTTGTCTCGACCATGCCACGTGGTTAAGCCATTACTTCTCTGCCTTACTCTAGTTTTTTTCCCCTCAATCTTTCCAGTTGTCACCAAGTTCTCCAATTAATTATTTTCTTATAACATGGCCAAAAATATTGACTGTCTCCGTCTAATATCCCTAATCAGTTTACGATTTTACATTGTTTCTTGTAGAACTTGGTCATTGGTCTTTCTCTCTGTCCATGGTATTCTTTACATTTTCCTCAGACATCACATTTCCACGGCCATCGGAAGTTTTTCATTCTGTTTGCTCGTTGTCCACGCTTCACATACATATAAAAGCACAGGTTCAATTTAGCACCTCAACACTCTTTATCTCGTTGCACATGACATATTTTTTATTGGTCAGTATGTTTTCCATCTAGCAAAAGGCTACCTTCGCCATAGCGATTATTGTTCTAATCTCATCAAGACATTTCCCATCAGATGTTATGACTGTTCCGAGATAATTGTACCGATTCACTTGCCTAAGAATATTCCCTTTTACTTGTATATTACATTGTCGCATTTCCTTCATCCTAGTGACGACGATAATATGTATCTTCTTACTTTTTAATCCTAACCCTAGTTATTCTCTCTGTGCAATAACCGCATCTACCAAATGTTGTAGATCCTGCTTATTGTCTGCAGTCAATACTGTAACATCTGCATATCTAATGTTATCGATGTTTCGTCCTCCAATGTTGATTCCTTTCATATATTCTACATTTCTGAAAATATTTTCACTACACAGGAAAAGATAACGAAAAAAAAAAAAAAAAAAAAAGATTTGAAGATATTACAGCTCCCTGTCTCACACCTCTCTTAAAAGCTGACATTTACTTACTTCATTATCAATCCTTATGGCACCTTGTTGATTCCAATATATGTGTTTACAAGTCTAAGGTCTTTCCCGTCAATTTGTAGATCTGCACGCATCGCTATCATATTGAAATGCCTTACTTTATAAAAAGCCTTTGTGTAGTCAATAAAGCAAAGTTTACTTCTACAGAATGTTCAATTTATGTTCTCAGCATATTTACATCATTTACTGTACCCTTGTCTTCTACAAACCCACAATGTTCTTCTCCTATTCCGGGTTGTATTTTCTTACTAACTCTTCATATATCTTTTGTAAACGTGGCCGTTTTTTTTTTTAAATTGGCGGATACTATTATCTGTAATTGGTATGGTTTAATATCTTAAACACTTACATCATACACAGATTTAGGGGTAGGGGTTAGGGTCGTTCAGTAGGATATAATATATAGATATATATATATATATATACAATACTTGACATTTTTTTTTAAATTTTATAATTTTAATTACAAAAAATAATAAAATTAGACAATTTAAAAATAAAAATAAAGTAAAACAATAAAAATAAAACAATGAAATAATTAACTGTTAAAAAAGATTTTGTTTACAAATTTAAAATTTTTAAAAATTAACAATTTAAAGCTAAAAATAATAAACATTAACAATTAGAAATTAAGAATTTAAACAATTTGCAAATTAAAAAATAATAATGATAATAAAAATTTTCGTATTAAAAATTTAAAAAGGTTAACAATGTAAAAATGTAAAATAAAAGATCGTGGTTATTAATGTATGTAGTAGGCGTTGCTTAGTGTCATAAGCACCTTAGGAGTAGTAATATCTCTTACAGGTTTAGGGTTACTGGTAAGGGTTATACAGTATTATATGTAATAAATAATAGTAAAAAATAACAATATAGAAATATAAAAATTTAAGAGTTAAAAATAACAGATAATTGTTATTATTGGTGTAGTGTGTATGGTTTAGTGTCTTAATCACAGTAGGAACATCAATCAGATCATCCGTGCTGGTAACTACATTATAAAAACATAGCCACTGTGGGCTATGTAGCAGGTGACCAGTGTTATGGATTGAACCCCTACCCTGTATCAGCGCATCGGAAGTGTAAGTCGGTCTACAATTCTCGAGCAGTTTCGAACGCAGTATGTATGACTGTATACCTTTCGTCACGGTGTTGGCTAATGCTTTCTCGTAACAAAAGTCGGAGAGTTGGTGGGAGACTGGCGATCTCAGTCTGTAGAAAATGTTGGCTATTAATCCAACCAGTCATTAACAGGTCTGCGAGGGCCTTTGCTCCACTTGAGAGATGAGAGCCACGCGTATCGGCATGCAGCTGATGGAGTGTGGTCCTTGCCATGTTATGTAGAGAGACTGGAATGCAATGTGTTCTGTTATAAGAAAATTCCCCTGGCTACGCTGGTAATACAGGCGGCCAGGATGCTTCAGATTGTGAAGGTATTAAGTTACTATGAACCAGTAAACTGTTGTTGATTAATTGTGTATTGTAATATCCTGCTAGAGTCACGATCTCTTATCCGTCATTGTGAGTATCGTGTTTTGTCATTCTCCGTGCAACCTAAGTGTACATACAATTAAATGAACAGGTGGTCATATTATCCTTTTTTTTTATGTCGTTACTGGCCTGAAGGTAATGATGAGCATAGTGCAATAATGCAATATTTTAACCCAAAAATAACACACATATAGGAAAGCCGCTAAGTTACTAATTATTGGATGCTGCTTGACAGCTGCTTTATGTTGAAGATAGTGGGCGTAATAAAGAAAATGAGTACTTCAACGGGTAATATGACGCAGTACATATTTACAAAATAGACACAGTTTATGAAGCATTCACGTAAGCGTATGTAGACATGGTGTATGAAAACTCACATTTGCTGACACGGTTTAGTAAACATTCGCATATGAAAACACGGGTTATAAAACATTCACATATGTAGACACCCTTTATGCTACAATCACATAATTCCACACAGTGTATGCAATAGAAAACATTAAATTAAATTCTATTAAAGATACAAACAATATGCATGGGCAAAGCAGTGAGCTCACGAGAAGAAAAATAGGAATAAATACATGGTGTTTGAAATCAAAAACAGGAAAGATATTATTGGAGGAAGGTGCTATAATGACGAGGTGGAATGAGTATATACGAGAATTATATGATGGAGAAAGGGAATAATTAACAGAAAAAAGTAAAACTTAGAAGGTCCACCTATTCTTTAAAAAAAGTCACAGACGCTGTCAAACATGTGAAGGAATGAAAAACAGCTGGGCCAGACGTAATCACAAAGATGAATTAGAATGCGAATACCTTGGACTGCCAGAGTAACTAACAGCGAGTACCTGTAACTCCATACCCATGGGGAAATCATAACATCAGATGCATGATGCATGACAGAGATCAAGGACAGAACGGGCCAAGCAAACTACTCATAAAATGCAAAGTATGTCATGCAATAAGTCACCATCATTGAGTATCATTGAGGATGCTGCTCATCTGCACTTATTTTTAAGTATGCACGAGCTCTCCATATCTTGATCCTGTGTTCCATTGTAGGGAAGTGAAGGAGGTATCTCATTGCTACACAGCTGGTGTCTCTCGTGCTGCCCAAAATGATGCTCATGGCTTCGTTTTATACCTTTTCAAGTCTTCCAATTTGTGTAGGGCTGACAGTAAGGATGGCCAGGGCATACTCGATGCGTGAAAGCACCAGTCCTTGGAACAGAAGTATTAGCAGTCTTTTCTCGATATTGGCAGTCGCCATGACTCTCATTGCTGACAAACCTTTTCGAGCTTTCGTTATGACATAATCGACATGATCTCTGAAGGACAGGCTACGAGCAAGCCTCACGCCAAGATATGTCATTGACTGGGTTCTACTCAAACTGCTCCCATCCATTCTTACTGCCGGCAGGTCTGTGTTCACAATATGGTTGTTTAGGGAGAATCATGTAACCGATTCCTTTGCAGGGTTGACAAGGGCATCGGCATCAGCACACCATGAGGAAATTCGATCTAGTTCGCTCTGCATATCATTGGCAACCGCCTGTCTATCTCGACCCTGTCGATACACGAGTATGTCGTCAGCAAATGACAGTCCTACCCCTCCCTTCCAACTGTTGTTCAGTGATCGGCACCGTATACGCGTTGAATAGTACTGGTGACAGTGGTGAACCCTGCGGCAATCCTGGACATATCGTTATCGGCTCAGAAGACTAACTCCCGCATCTTAGCACCAACTTCCTTTGGAGCAGAACTGCAGCTATCCATCGTACAAGGTGAGGGTGCACTTTCAGTCTGAGGAGGGTTGCATCAAGTGCTCGAAGGATACTTTATTGTATGCGTCCTTTAAGTCTGTGGCGGCCGCACATGTCTCCTCTGGCCTGAAATCCTTCGCAAACATCTTGAGCAAAGACAGCCGCATTCAGCCATGACTCTTTGTTACGTCTGTATCCTCCAAGTGTGGGCGGGAAGCAGCCGAGTTGTTCCAAGTCACAAGCAAGTCTGTGTGCTGCAATTTTCTCCAGTAGCTTGCCAACAGTATTCTGCATCGTAATGATTATGTAGCCGCTTATCCTGGAATGATCTTTGTTCGGTTTTGGCAGCGGCAGCAAGTAGCTGTGTAGCCATTCATCTTTGATCTGACCCCTCTGGATATTGGTGTTGAATTCTCTGGCCAGTTCTTCCATGTCATCATCTGACATCACCACATTTTCAGCTTCCTGATATTTCCTACACTTATGATAAAAATATACATCAGATAAAAGTTGCATAATGGTAATACCTCCTTTGTAGGTCATTCATTCATTCGTTCATTTAGTAGTATGTCCTTTTCAAAACCTCGTTCCTGTAACAACCTTCCAGAGAACTGCTCGGTCATAAGCACGATGTTCCGCATCCGATAAACCTAACTGGAGATCATCTGCCACATCTTGCACGCATCCTCTCTTTGGCCGTCTTCTTCCTCTCTTCCTGGGCATATACTCCTCAATTATTGTTCTCTCCAAACTTTCATGACATTTCAAGTGACCAAAATATTTCAGTTTTCTTTGTTTTGTCGGTAGTTGTGATATGAGATTATTCGGTGTTGCTGAAGGGAGCTCATGACAGGAGAAGGAAACATAGATTTCTTAGAAAACCTGATAATGAAGAAAACGTAGCTAAATGATATCAAAGTCAGACAGTTAACATTCTTTCAATATGTAAAGAGAGACAGTTGAATTTGCTGGAGGGAAGAGTGGAGCAGACAGTTAACATTCTTTCAACATTTAAAGAGAGATAGTTCAATTTGCTGGAGGGAAGAGTGGAGCAGACAGTTAACATTCTTTCTATATGTAAAGAGAGACAGTTGAATTTGCTGGAGGGAAGAGTGGAGCAGACAGTTAACATTCTTTCAACATGTAAAGAGAGACAGTTTAATTTGCTGGAGGGAAGAGTGGAGCAGACAGTTAACATTCTTTCAACATGTAAAGAGATACAGTTTAATTTGCTGGAGGGAAGCGTGGAGCAGACAGTTAACATTCTTTCAACATGTAAAGAGAGACAGTTTAATTTGCTGGAGGGAAGAGTGGAGCAGACAGTTAACATTCTTTCAACATGTAAAGAGAGACAGTTTAATTTGCTGGAGGGAAGAGTGGAGCAGACAGTTAACATTCTTTCAACATGTAAAGAGAGACAGTTTAATTTGCTGGAGGGAAGAGTGGAGCAGACAGTTAACATTCTTTCAACATGTAAAGAGAGACAGTTTAATTTGCTGGAGGGAAGAGTGGAGGAGACAGTTAACATTCTTTCAACATGTAAAGAGAGATAGTTCAATTTGCTGGAGGGAAGAGTGGAGCAGACAGTTAACATTCTTTCAACATGTAAAGAGAGACAGTTGAATTTGCTGGAGGGAAGAGTGGAGCAGACAGTTAACATTCTTTCAACATGTAAAGAGAGACAGTTGAATTTGCTGGAGGGAAGAGTGGAGCAGACAGTTAACATTCTTTCAACATGTAAAGAGAGACAGTTTAATTTGCTGGAGGGAAGAGTGGAGCAGACAGTTAACATTCTTTCAACATGTAAAGAGAGACAGTTTAATTTGCTGGAGGGAAGAGTGGAGCAGACAGTTAACATTCTTTCAACATGTAAAGAGAGACAGTTTAATTTGCTGGAGGGAAGAGTGGTGCAGACAGTTAACATTCTTTCAACATGTAAAGAGAGACAGTTTAATTTGCTGGAGGGAAGCGTGGAGGGCATACATGCAACAGCAAGACATCATTACATATCGGTGGACAACAGCAAGAAGACGGATTGAAAGAAGCCTGTCTGGGTCACTTCGAAGATGCTGAACAGTGTTCTAGCAGTCTCATTACAACCAATCTTCAGATAATTATGCTGCGCATTCTTGCTTCTCAGGTTCAGCCCAACAGCATTTTCAAACTACTACTGTCTCTGGAGAAGGATTACCCGGATCAGTTATCAGTCCTAGACCTTGTAGTAGGTAACAAGCCACTGAGAGTTTCATTTTATTTGATCCATTGTTGGGCAAAGTCAAGTTAATTCATTATATGCTTTCTTCTTCTTGCTACTGTTACTCCCCAGGGAGCAATGTTTACTTGTAATGTGTCCTACAGCAGTTTCTTGCTATGAGCCTGTGATGTGATAGCACCATCACATTTTGTATGCTTGAGAACAAGGAGGAACAGGTGGCCAATCTTTCCCTCACTGTGGCCAGCAATGGGTTCAGACATCGAGCCCATGTCCGACCATGTTCGTGACATCACCAGCACAGTTCGCACTCAACTTCGCTAGCACGCCTGCCTTGCTGACTAAATAGGTGTATGTTCACCTCTTGAAATGGGGTTTCACCAAGGGAGATTGGGTTTCATTTCTTGATTTATTTTCGTTATCTTTGTCTTTTTCTTATGCATTTTTAGGAGTGTTTAATGTGACCTACCATCAAGAGTGTTTAATTTATCTTGCATCTGATTTCAAGTGTGGGACAGAAAAACAGTATCATCAGCAAAGTCCAGATCATTGAGCTGCTGTGTCTGTCTTCTTCTTCTACATCATTTGTCAGATACATTTTTTGTTATGGATGTAATTGCATTACGCCTGTTTACAGCAGAGCTACAATATTTGCTCCTTTCAGCCAACACATTTGACTTCTTCCTGGCATTTGTTAAGTGGGTTAGCCATCCCTGGCATGCTGGAGTCCAATAACTTATATTTATAGTGGTTGCTGTTAATGTCGCCAATATACTTCCGCTAAAAATGGCGACAATGTGACGCGTGTATTCTTCGGGAGACGCTGTTTAGTGTTTTACGCTGTTTAGTGTTTTACGCTGTTTAGTGTTTTCCTGTGGATTATGTGGTGTCATTTCGTATTTGTTTATTGGAAGTGTTCAAAAGAAGCCACGGAAGGCAGATGGTGGATGAAACTTTGAGGGCAGCCGACAGATATTTGTTGGTTATTGTCTCAAGTTTCACGACAGCAGGCAGAGGATCTCTTTCGAGAGACAATGGTTGCGGTCACCTGACCAGTATGGTCACTGCCATAGAGGAAAGCAACGGCAAACCACCTCTTTAAAAGTGCCTAGTACATTATGATCACTGGTGATCGAGTTAAATGGCGAGTCATGACCGCCCACGCTTTCCGGCATGGAACATGATTGATTGATTGATTGCTAATGTCGCCACAGTCAAGTCTATAGTCACTAAGCATAATAAAGGTGACAAAGGGCATTCTGTTGCACGTCTGCTCTTATTTCAAACATATTTTATTTTCTTTAATAACAAACTCGGCATTTCATGTCTTTTTTTAGTTAATACTTTCTGTATGATTCCATGCATGAACACTAATAGATGGATCAATAGAGAAACATAACGATACACATTTGTGCTTTACACATTTTACTAAGTCATTTGATGAAAAGATTTAGAAATGCGTTAATAAATGTTAAGACAATGCCTGGTGCTGACTGTAATAGGAATCATGTACGACAATGTGGACAAATAAAAGTAAGATTGGAGAAAGGAGAAAAAGTGGTTAAGAACATGAGACTGCATAAAGATTATCTGAAAGCAGATATAGAAATTCATAAACAATAGACTGTGAAAAATAGGTATAATGCAATAGCTAAAATACAGCGTATAAAGGAACAATGGGAAATGTGTTTATACTCTGATTAGTATTCCAAGATTCTCTTTGATCTCTATCATGATCTCTTCGCTATAGAGATCCGATGACAAAACACATCCCTGTCGTATTCTTAGCTTTATTTATTCATAATTGCCCTCTTTATTTCCCATTCCTTACAGCTTTTACTTTTCATCATCCAGGTCTCGCCGGCTGGCGTGGGCGATCGTGCCTGGACAACCAGTTTGTGGAAAACTGCGATCTCCGACGGCAAGGATCAATTCGTGTGTTGACTCACTTCCGTGCCATGACACAAGATGGTCAAGAATATTCTCACACTGTCCTCCTGTATGTCTCTTTCCTCAAATCTTTCCGGTTGTCATCCAGTTTATGTCCTCTCATAATGTGGCCCATAAAGGATGACCCCTTCTCCCTGATGTTTGTGATAAGTTGTCTTTGCGGCTTAGTTTTCCTCACATTGACCACATTACTCATTTCAGCTGTCCAATTAATTGTCAGCATTCTTCTATAAAATCACATCTCCAAGGCTTCCATGTATTTATTTCACCTGTTTATAAAGTGTCTATGATTCACAGCCACATGATAAAACTGGTTCCATGTAACATGCCAAGACGCATGTTTTAACTTTCAAGGAAAAGGATTTATGGCACAAAATGTTCTTCATTTGATATAAGGCGTTGTTTGCTTATGCTATTCTGTTCTTTATCTCAGTGATGTATCTTCATCTGATGCTATCCATGTGTCTAGATATCTGAATATCCACACTTACCCCGCAAATAACGTCATTTACTTTAACTGCACATTTAGACACAATCTAGAGAACAAACTGAAGCATCTGGGGATCACATTTGGTCTCTGGTTCACAGAGAGAACAAACTGAAGTATCTGGGGATCACATTTGACAGGAGCCTATCCTTCAAGGACCATGTGGAGACGGTTGTGACAAGATCTCAAAAGGGACTCAGTGCACTTAAAACTATGGCAGCAATGGACACAGAGCAGAGAATGCTTTTCACACTATACCAGCACTTGATCCTCTCAGTAATTGATTATGGATTAGGTCTGCTCACTGTCTCAGAGAGTCAGCTGGTGAAGTTAGAGCGCATACAGAACGAAGCTATGCGGGTCATTCTGGGATGCACTAGAGACACCCCAGTAGTGTGTATGCGTTACATCCTTGGTCTGCCGACTGTTGCTGGTAGGCTCAAGGTGATGCAGGCGAAGGCATACCTCAGAGTAGCTGCAGAGACACTCACTGCATGAGGCGCTGGACACAGTTAAGGGTCAGCGACTGATAACAGGGAAATCATGGATGGCTCAGGCAGAGGATACGATCAGACAGGTGTTCCCCTTGGAGAACATTAGGCGTGGAGAGGAATGGGTCAGAGTACCAGCGGAGCAGTCAGACTTGTGCAGAGTTATAATCACATTAAGCCGGGAGTGCAGGGAATGGCCAGCAGGGGCCACGGAAGTGGAAATTCAGCAACTAATTCAGGACAATGCTCACTCGGGTGGTGTGATTATCTACACAGATGGTTCGGTGTCAAGAGGTGAGAGAAGTGGCTGGGGGTTCATAGCCAAAGCTAAGGTCGATGTTTGGGGCAGGAGAGCCTGGCATATGATACCACAACATCCAGCTTAAGAATGGAGGTGGAGGCAGTCACTGCGGCTCTCCGCTGGATGGAGAATACGACACACACACATCATGAGTGTAACTGACTCAGAAAGCATGCTGACGAGGGTGAGGACGGGAAGGCTGCATGCGGAGTGGCTTGCTTCGCTTCGGAGGTCACGGGTGACAAGCATCGCCTGGATCTTTTCTTCGGGGCATGTCGGTGTGCTGGGAAATGAACAGGCGGACAGATTGGCTGGCTCTGCAGAACTTGGTGGAGTATTGATACATGACAAGACAGATATGGTTGCGGCCTTAACTCCTGTGTGATTCCAGTGTTAACGTATGGATGTGAAAGTTGGAAATCAACGGTAGCTTTAGATAAAAAATTAGACAATTTTGAGAACAAATGTCTTAGAAGACTTCTAAACATCCACTGGACAGACTTCAGAACCAATTCGCAAATAAGACAAGAGACTAAGCAAGATACAGTATCCAATTTCATAAGAAGACGCCGTTGGAACTACATCGGCCATGTACTCAGAATGGACAAGTCAAGACTCCCCTATCAAGCCCTCATATGGTCACCAGTAGGGAAAAGAAAACGGGGAAGACCAAGAGAGACCCTGCGTAGAACCATCATTAGAGAAGGCTCATTCAATGGCCAAGTAAATATCCAAGATCTACAACAGGTAGCAGCGAACCGCCAAGCATGGAGAGACAGGACTTCTGCCCTATGCGCCGCCTTAGGCTCAAGAGGAAAGACTAACTAACTAACTAACTTGTGGGAGCACGTTTACACCTCGGAGGAGCAAATGGATTACTATGGTCTGGCAAGAATGAGACAGCGAGGAGTGACGAGGGGATCTGGCCGACGCTCAGAGAAAAGGCGAGACGGACTTATAATCAGATTGCTACTGGTACTATTAGTGTTGGAACTCTTCGCTGGCTACTGAGAATGGGGACGGAGCACTTATGGGAATGCCCCGAATGCCGTGATGTCGATTCATAAATCAATCAATCAATCAATCATTTAGACACAATCTGTTTCTTTGATATCACCATGACTTTTGTCTTTCTATTAATCAAGATAAGGCCATCTTTTCACTTTCTACAACCGCTGTATCTGTCATTTCCTGTAGTTTCTTCTGACGTGTTGCTATCAAGACGGTGTCATCAGCATAACGTCAGTTATTTATATTATGTCCACCAACCAGGATCCCTGACATATTTTCTGTAGATCTCGTTTTATATTCACTGTGCAATGAGAACAAATCAGGAGACAATACACAACCTTGTCTGACTGCCCTTCTGTATACACTAAAATGTTCCTACAATGTTGTTGATTCTTATGGCTGCTGTTTGCAGCCAATATATGTTCTTTATTATTCGCAGATCTTTGCCGTCAATGTTCAGTTGCTTTAGTAATTGTATTATTTCCTCATGTTTCACAATGTTAAATGCTTTTATTTAGTCTATAAAGCATATGTACAGGTATGTTTTTACTTCTATAGCTCTTTCTAATAGTGTCTTTCTAATAGCCCTTTGTTTCACTTTCTAAAACCACTGTATCTATGATTTTGCGTTTGCGTGTCCAATTTTCACTTTCTAACACGCGGAACACTTCATACGTGCTCCGGTCTCCTTATAAACATCAAACACAGACAATCGTAATGTAGAGCAAAATTTACATAGCACCGACGAAGATCCTAATGCATGTCTTTGATAAGCACGCATGCTAGCCTAGCACTTTCATTTTACGTTTGAATAATAAAGACATTAAATACTGCACAACTTATTGCCTTGTATATTTTTCTGTATCTCGTCAGGTGTACACTACTCAAAAAAAGGGGGGGGGGCGTTCGGGGGAAGGAGTTCAACGTATAATGAATTAGCATATTGAATCCTTTCAACGGACATAAAGCGCATAGTCTTTTTTTCTTTCATTCTTTTGATTTCGCTCGCTTTGGACTCAGGTGTAGTACATATCCATACTACTGCTTCTAGTGCACTGGACTGATTTTTCGTGTGGATAAGCTTACCCTATTACCAGTGTTCCTCGCTATCAGATGAACCCACTCTGACTTCAGAGGTACTTGTAATTTATGTCCCCAAGTCAAGGAAGAGAATATAACATGTTAGTCCAACTGACCGGGTTAGGGGTTGAATCCGTTACCTCGGCATGAGCACACCGGATGTTTAAGAACGAGCCCTTCTATCCATTCGGCCATGCTGACCTCTAAACACATTGTTTTATGTTTCAATGTCACCACTATAATAATTAACATGACAGTCTCTCTAAAACTACCGCGCAATATATTGTTTCTGTCTTCATTATCCAAATCCAGCACGGGAAAACATTGTTTTGAATTACTGTTTAGGTTGATTTTCAGGTTTGAAATTAAACCTGGGCTGCGGTTGTAAGGCCTACATTTTCCATTTCCAATATTCATGGGAATAAATATGAGCGTGTGCAGATCACGTGACCGCATGACGAGAACACAGAAGAAGAACCATCTGCAAATCTAACCATTAGAGAACTCCTGTTTGCGGACGACCAAGCACTAATAGCAAAATCAGAAGCTGAATTACAAGACCACATGAATAGTCTAAACGAAATATGTAGGGAACATAACATGAAAATTAGCACAAGCAAAACAGAGGTAATGACTATAACTAAAGAAGAACAAACAGCAACAATTCACCTAAACGAACATCCCTTGAAACAAGTAAAGAGCTTCAAGTACCTAGGAAGTATAATATCATCAAATGGCAGATCAGAAGACGAGATTGAAAATAGGTGCAATAAGGCAAATCAACTCATTGGACAAATGGCACCAATACTAAAGAACAAACATGTATCAATAACTACTAAGAAAGCACTTTACAACACAATCTTTCTACCAACTCTGTGTTACCAATGCCAAACCTGGACAATGACAGAAAAAGAGAAAAGAAAAATCACAACAACAGAAATGAGGTTTCTGAGAAGAATACTCAACGTATCAAGAAGAGATAAGATCAGAAATGAAGAAATCAGGACTAAAGTAGGGGTTAAAGCTGCTCTAGATTTTATTAGAAAGCAGCAAGTCAAATGGTTTGGCCATGCAAGTAGGCTACCAGCCAACAGCATGCCACAGCAAGCAATGATGTACAGACCAGATGGAAACAGAGGAAGAGGCCGACCACGTAAACGTTGGACGGAGGGAATAACAGAATCCATGGGAATGTCGATATACGAAGCCCATAACCGGGCACTCTCACGAAGTTTATACTTTACCTCGACACCGCAAGGTACAAGAGGAACATGATGAGATGAGATGAGCAGATCACGTGTGCTAAAAGTAGAATCGCTTTTAGAAGCCACTATATGGCATATGGGACTAGTCTCCTTTTGTGGACCAATCGATCAATCGACACTTGAGGGGTCATTTGGTCAATATCACCCCGGCCCCCTTTACTTCCAAAGACTTTTATTTGTACCCATTTTCGATTGGGTCGTCATGGGAGGCCAGATCAGTTTTAAAAATCCGCCTCGATGCAAATTCGAACCCGTGACCGCGAGCGTGCTACACACTTCGTTACCGCAATTTCCGGGTGTATGCTGCTGGTTCAAATTGTATACCAAACAGTACCCGGTGAACATTCTCACCTATGATGTGATGTGGTCAATACCCCGCCGGTCGCCTTTATCTCCAGATAATTTACATGTACCCATGTTAGGCTGAGGCCACCTGGGAGTCCAGATCAATGGAAAGAAAACAATCCCCGGCTTGAAGAGGATCCGAACAGATGATCGACAGACAAGCGTGTCAGCTACTAAGCTAGCCCGTCCTTCATGCTGATATTTAAGTTTTAAACATTCGCGCACTAGGTAGCTGATGTGAGTCCGTGACGTGTTAGGGCCGTCACATTTTGTGTAGGCCTGAGTCCACGGTGGATTAGGTGGTTAGTCTTTCCCTCCCATAGCGAACGAAGAGAGTTGATAACGAAATCTTGTGCAACAGCGCTCATGGCGATGGCAGCGTAACGTCATAAACGTTCCACCTACGCACTGGCTTCCCGTGATCTTAGACAGTTAGTTAATTGTATACACTTTACAGGACTTTGCAGCAACCCCAGAATTTGTTGGCTGTTCGTGATTTCTTGAAAAGTTTACGTTCAGTAGTTTGTCATTGTTTGCTGAACGACAGGCACTCATACCATTTTAATTTTAAAAAGAAAACAACAACGTAAGGTGGTCTTAGACAGTAGTAATCTTAAATATGATACGGACAGCAACGCAATGGTGCTCTCTAACGTTCAAAGTGGGTGTCTTAACTGATGTAGTTTAAAAGTTAGTTGCATATCTTTTACAGGACGTTGCCGTAATCACCAGCATTTTTTTTATTTTTGCTGTTGTGATCTCTTGGAAAGTTTGCGTTCAGTAGTTTGCCATTGCTTTCTGAACGACCGGCACTCATACCATTTTGTCAAACATCAACGCAACGCGGTCTGCTGCCAAATCGCGCGCAGATGTGTTTCGAACACGGGTATACGGGATCATGAACTGCTCCAGTAACGCCCTCGCCACGGAGCCGGTTAATTGATTTAGTGCCAAACAAACAAAGAGGTTTTGGACCAAACACGGCGCACAATTAAATTGAAATTAAATTGAAGTATTATAATGTACATTTCCGTTCCCTGGACATTGAAATTGTGGAAGATACCACGAAATAAAATAAGTAACACAATTACAGTAGTTTAGCGGTATATCGTCCTTATATCCAAACGGGAGGACACAATTGGCAATATATTATCCGTCGGCACTTAATCAGTTACAACAGAACATTATTGTACAATTGTTCTGGAAGTGTAAAATGTCCCACCAAAAAGCTAAGGTTACGAAACTTTCATATAGATTTGTAAGTAAAGTGATAACCATCAAATTATGTTCCCGTGATACCAATTACTGTATAATCCCTGTGATAACCATCGCATTATTATATTCCCGTGACACCCATTGCTTTATAATCCATGCGATAGTCATCGCATTATATTCCCACGAATAATTTTATGTGCAACTGAAAACATCTGGAATATGGAGTAACATGTTTAGTAACGTCTTAATTAAATAATTCATTTGTACTTTGTTGTTGTTGTTGTTGTTGTTGTTGTTGTTGTTGTTGTTGTTGTTGTCCTTCTTCTTCTTCTTCTTCTTCTTCTTCTTCTTCTTCTTCTTCTTGCTCCTTCTCTTCTTCTTCTTCTTCTTCTTCTTCTTCTTCTTCTTCTTCTTCTTCTTCTTCTTCTTCTTCTTCTTCTTCTTCTTCTTCTTCTTCTTCTTCTTCTTCCTCTTGCTCCTTCTCTTCTTGTTCTTCTTCCTCCTCCACCTCCCTCTCTTCTTCATCTTCTGCTACTTAGTCTTATTCTTACTCCTCCTCCACTTATTCTTCTTTTTCCTCGTCTTCTTCTTCAGTCTTCACAGCCCGAACAACCCGACACGACAGTTTTACAGCAACACATGAACATAAATATCTCAGCTAAAGAAGAAAAGCGAAACATAAGATAAAAATACGCTTTCAGTTAGTTTCATTCTCAGTTTCGTGGGGATTTCTCCCTGTCAAAATAATTCACCTTAACATCACACCCTGTGATGCGATGGTGTGTGCATACCTGTGCCGTGAAGACGTTGAGGCACGTATGTCGAGTCGGTCAATCTGGGCTTTGTTTAAATTACACGTTTATGTGATACACATACTACATCACACAAACTAGATTAAGTAGCATCATCATCATCATCTCGTGTCTTGCTATCTGGATTCATACTACTGCCGACACTGTCAATTCGTTCAGCATTATTTTTCACTGCCTGCCTCTGTTCTTCTACCATTGTTTTTTTCAGTTGTCACGAAGTTTTCCAATTCCTTTCTCCTCATTATATCCTCAAATAACGTTTTTCCTTCTTTCTTATAGTTGTAAATAATGGTATACTTTCACTAGCGTCTTCCAATTCTTCTTCAATAGGCAAATAGTTGTTCATTACTATGACAACCCAAGGTATTCGCAATACATGATGCAATAACATCATGGCAGTTGCTTCTAAGCTCTTCCTAATTTGTTGACGTTCCGTGATTCTCTGCCGTACAATAGAACAGGTTCTCAATAAGGCCTCTGTGACATTCGACGATAGTCTCCCCTTGTCGAGGGAGATAGCCACCCCTATGGCGAAGAGGTACGAATGTAATTCGATATCACGCATACCGCGTTCGAAACTCAGCTGCGGGCGATTTGGAAGCATACGGCCTTGCGTTGGTTTCCCATAGAAAGGTAGGAGTGCCGATCGTTCAGCAAGCAATGACAAACTATTGAACGTAAACTTGCCCAGAAATCACAAACAGCCAAATAATAATAATAATAATAATAATAATAATAATAATAATAATAATAATAATGGGGTTGATGCGACGTCCTATAAGGGATATGCAGCTAGCCTTGTGTGTGTGACATTCAACAACAGTGACATGTTGCATAAGATAGGTTTCATTATGTAACATAATAAATAACAAAACATATCACGACAAGTATAAAAGTGATGTGTCCCGTTCCTCTGAATGGGTGCGAATACCGGACAATGGGTAATTAAATACATAGAAAGCTGAGGGAAATACAGATTTAGATCTTAAGAAGAGTTTGAAGAATACCGTGGACACAAAAGAAAACAACAGCTAAGATATTAATAGCTTAGGTGTAACTAGGTCGCACAATAAGAGAAAAGGTAGGACAGAGAAATAAAGCTTTAGTGGGGAAAACACTGAGAGAGAGAGAGAGAGAGAGAGAGAGAGAGAGAGAGAGAGAGAGAGAGAGAGAGAGAGAGAGAGAGAGAGAGAGAGAGAATGAGGGAACGGACTTTATTTTCACATGGTCACAAATTGAGCAGGCAGGACTGTCTTCCATTCAGCCCTTCCAACCGCGCATCTTTCGTATATCAGGTATCTATTGTGCATTTTACATTCACATTGAAAAAAAAAGCAATTGTCAAATGACTGCTGTGTACATAAAAATGCATATCCTAATCTCGGAACAAAAAGCTAACTCCCATACACAAACACCGACAACTGCACGCATTGATGGATAGACACACGCAAAGGCGCACGGACAGATGCACACACACACACACACACACACACACACACACACACACACACACACACACACACACACACACACACACACACACACTGATGTGTCTACATATCTGTCTAGAAGATGTATAATGCGCAAATCTTATACTAATGTTAATGATAATGGAAACTCGTACCACTAGGTGACTTACAGAGTCATATAAGAAATATATATTCATATTCTCAAAAGGCGAAACATAAGATTTTAAAAAATGTTACTGGGGAGAGAGAGGGGGTATATGGAAAGCTTACATAGTTTGGCAACAAATATTAATATAATTTTAAAAAACGCCAACTTTATTATAATAAAGACAGATAATATTGGAGGGAAATAATAGTACTCGTCTGCTCCAGCCCAGATACGCGAAGAAGAGGAAGTAAAACAAGAACCATCCTGTGGAATCACTTGGGATATCCCGGGGAGCATGTGCCATGAGTTGAACAGTTTTAAAGCTGTTTCAGTCTGACCAGAAATGTCACACGCGGAATAAAGCTTCCCAAGCAAATGGTAGTGTTTCTTGCAAAAACACACAAGGGATGATGATCTTAGACAATTAACGCTTGCCAATTTAAACAAACAGGTAGAGAACGGATCTTATGTCAGAATGCACGCAGCCTGAACTCAGATAATAAATTAACTTACTCACACCGCAACAACAAATATGTTCGCAAATATTTGACGAAAGATAAGAAGACAAACTAGTAGTAGCAGTAGGAGAAGCAGGAGGAGGAAGGGTTGAAGTAGGTATATTAGATGAGGAGGAAATGGACTCGAAAATAATGCCGACGGCAAAGAAAGAAGACGATGATGAGGGTTAAATGAAGAAGAAGAAGAAGAAGAAGAAGAAGAAGAAGAAGAAGAAGAAGAAGAAGAAGAAGAAGAAGAAGAAGAAGAAGAAGAAGAAGAAGAAGAAGAAGGAGGAGGAGGAGGAGGAGGAGAATGCATAAAGAGTATGTTTTCTCTGGTGAAGTTGTCCGTCTGTTAACTTTAACGATTATTTACATGTGTCTTAGAATATACACCAGCAGGGTAAAGAACCATGCTCCCACCTTGAGATGCACTAGGTATATGGTGCCAGCCCCACATGTGTACAGCCCAGTCGGCACTCACTGGGCCATGTGTCCACTATCCACCCTGGCAAACTGTCCACCACATGTCCAGGCACCCACTCGCTGGGCCATGTGGCCACTATCACTCAGACAACTCTGACTGTCAACCACATGTCCAGACACCCACAGGCTGGGTCGACCTGTTAGTCCAGGTCAAATTTAAACATCCGCCTCGACAGGTATTCGAACACACGACCACTGGGCCACCAGGCCAGCGGTCACTATATGTTAAAGTTAGTTGCATATCCTCTACAAGACGTCGCAGTCAGCCCCTGCATTTGTGGCTGCTTATGATTTCTTGAGAAGTAACGTTCTGTAAGTTTGGCAAGTTCTTGGCAAGTTTTCACTCATGTTCCCAAATCGCCAGCAGCTGTGATGTTATCGCGGATTGGGGGATTGTGTATTGCGTTCAGCTATGTGCCGTGCTATGATATAGAGAGACGGAAGCATCAGGCGGCACAGTAAGTGGGATTCATAAAGAGGCGGCATTTTTAAAGAGAAAAAAAAACAAACATGTAAGGGGCGGCATTTCAAAGACTTGCATCAGACTAAGAAAATATGCAGCACGGTTCTGATTGCGTTCGTAACCCTTGGCTACAGACCTATTCACGAAATGTACTGTTACAAACATGTCCCTTTTAGCTGTAATATTACACAAATAATTACTAACACGCACACAATCTCCAGTGAAATAAATTTAAATACAGACAGTGGAAAGGTAATGTTAGACTACAGTTTCAAAACATCTGACTAAGTTCAATTTTAAGACAGTCTGAATATATACTTTTTGGTTAACGTTATATTAGGCACACGTTAGGAGAAGAAATAAACTATAAAACCTGATGACAACTGGCAAGATTGAGGGGGAAGAACAAGAAGAAGGCAGAGAAATAAATATCTAAATGGCTTGGCCATGTGGCATGGTCGATTAAAAAAACACAGGTCTGTTCCACGACTCTAGTGATCGTCTGAGATGGCGAAACATGACCACCCACTCTTATCGGCATAGCACATGATGATGCTATATTAGGCGCTGTTTAGGAAGATAATTTTCAAATATGCTTCATTCTTTTTTATCTTTTGTAAACGATAGACAAAGGGAATAACATAGTCCATTGGAATCTCGATATAAGAAACCCATACACAGTCACTCTACCACCGTCTATGCTTCACCTCAACACAGCAAGGAACAAAATGAGATTAGATACATTTGTAAATATTTTATATCGAAAAATACAATAAAGAACACATTATGTATACCCGATGCAATTCCTCTTACCGAAAAAGTTCATATCACTCTGGTTTGAAAACACAAGTCTTCGAAAGCACAAAACAAAATATGAGTAGTATCCACGTGTGATCTCTAAACTTCCCCGTTGGTGTGCAGAAAACAGTACGTGAAAACAAAAGCGGCATGGGCAATTAGAGTTTCTGTTGTCATATTCTGCGGGTGACGGGTGACCTTGTTGTTCACCTTCTGTGTCTGGGTTCTGGGCTTGACGAGGAGTGTGTCTGTCTGTCATCTGTCGCAGGTTGTTGAGGTAAAACGTCGCTGACTTGCGTGTCCGCTAGTTTCTCACGTACTGCGCACATTAAAATAACGTGTAACCAAACCCTTAGTATCTACTTCTGATACAATGTAAAGATAGCCTTTGTTAAATGTTGCTGATACAATGTAAAGATAGCCTTTGTTAAATGTTGCTGATACAATGTAAAGATAGCCTTTGTTAAATGTTGCTGATACAATGTAAAGATAGCCTTTGTTAAATGTTGCTGATACAATGTAAAGATAGCCTTTGTTAAATGTTGCTGATACAATGTAAAGATAGCCTTTGTTAAATGTTGCTGATACAATGTAAAGATAGCCTTTGTTAAATGTTGCTGATACAATGTAAAGATAGTCTTTGTTAAATGTTGCTGATACAATGTAAAGATAGCCTTTGTTAAATGTTGCTGATACAATGTAAAGATACCCTTTGTTAAATGTTGCTGATACAATGTAAAGATAGCCTTTGATAAATGTTGCATGTCTTTTGGAAGGACGTTGCCGCAACTCCAGGTTGGAGGTCAGAATGGCCGAATGGATGAGAGACTCGTTCTTAAACTTCCGGTGTGCTATCGCCGAGGTAGCGGGTTCAGTAAACCATTTCATTGTAGATTGTTCCAACGTGGTGGGTAGTCATGGGTTTTCATATATGCTAGGATACGGTGTAATTAGATGGGTAGTCAGTTTCATTCTCCGTCGCCTTTCCTTTCTTAACAATTACCCTATGCCTGTCAATTGGACTGCGTTGTTCACTTCTCGTCTTTGACGTGGGGACGTAAATTACAAGTAAGTACCTCAGAAGTCGGAGTGGGTTTGCCTGATGGCGTGGGACACTGGCAACATGCAAAAATCAATCAAATAGCAGCATGTGTGTGTACTGCGTGAGTTCAAAACGAGCAAACGCGCGCGCGCACACACACACACGCGAGCGCGCACACACACGCACACATACAAGCGAGCGCGCAAAACCACAGGTTGATTTCCTAGGAATTTTACGTCCAGTAGCTTGCCATTACTTTCTGAATGGGAAGACTATGTTTATGCCCAACTGACCGGTGTGTGGAGTGAACATACTACCCCGTCGTCAGCGCACAGGAAGTTCTCTTGTCCAGGCTGAACCTCTCAGTCTAGATAGTGCCATAATAGCGGGTAGTCTTTTCAGTATAGATAGTATTATAATGGTGGGTAGTCTTAGGTTTTCACTTAGCCAGACTGAACTTTTCAGTCTAGATCAGGGGTCACCAAACTACGGCCCAATGGCCGGACCCGGCCCGCGAAGTCAGTTCATCCGGCCCGCCGACGGAACTCGAACTTGCTTGTTATAACGTATGAAACACGAGCCATTGTGATATAATTTAAATGTAAATATTATGTTTAGAATAATAAGATATCTTCACACGTGCGTAGTCCTCCTGGCTGCTATGTTTCTTAAATCTACTATTTTCAATTATAAATTATTGTATATAGATTTTCTTGTTTATTGTAATGTTCGTTTATTTTGCGCCATCCCAAGTCCTTCCCCGGCTCTTGGTAGCGCTGCCTACGCTCTGATGTTACCATGGTTTTCATGGAAACACACACATACACACGCATTTTCCCCTCCCCCAGATGAGTACGGCTGTCAACACAGGTCCGATGCTCCAGAAATATTTACTTCTTTTTGCCAGTTATCCATTTCATAGGTATGTAACAAGGATTTCTTTGTTTGACATTGATATGTAAGTGAACTACAAGTGTGAATAGAGGCAATAAAGTAGCAAACATAGCATTAAAATGCCATAGAAACCTCGTGTTGTTACAAACATATTATCCACAGCTCAGAAGAATTCCCCGGTCAAGGTGTTAATCGAGCTGGTCTCTAGACCTGTGTTTTGCAACCTTCCTGCTGGAGCACATCATTACGCAAATGTTTACGTTGCTTAAGAAACTATGTGCGATGATCCAATTGTCTCTCCTACTTTATGTAATAAACCAGATGGGCAGCAATGTTGCATTTAGGCGATATCGGTCTGTTTCGGCGGAACCCCTGGCTGCCACTCGCGGAACCCCGGTTAATAAAACTCTACTCTAGGCTGTTATTTTAGGCCGCCCTATTTATATAGTTTGCAAACCTTATTATGAGATGTATTATATATTACCAACGGTACCTATAAACTTTATATGTACCTTTGGTGAGCCGTAGCTTCATCAGTGACCCATAGAATCTGCTTTTCTTGAGTTTCAATAGGATTTTAATTATGTTCCTAATTCAATGTCTTTTTCATTTTCAGATCCCATGTACTTCACCCTTCATTATGGCTACTAAGAAAAGAAAAATGGACGCCGAATGTCGCGTTTTCAATGAAGAATGGGGAGTAAAATATTTCATTGTGGAAACAAAGGACAAGAAAACCAGTTGCGTAATATGCAGCGAAAGTGTTGCCGTTTTGAAAGAGTGCAATCTTCGGCGTCACTACGAAACAAATCATATATCAACATATTCAAAGTTTTCTGGAAAGTTACGTTCTGGACGTGGTTTATAAACGCAAAGAAATCTCTACACGAGAAAATTTGCTGAAAATGAATCTGTCACTCGTACAAGTTACAAAATAGTCCATATGATGGGAGAACGAGGAAACCCGTTTACTGATGGCAACTTCATCAAAGAGTATATTATGGAAGCAGCAAATGACTTGTGTCCTGAGAAAGCCTATTTGTTTGGAACTATCAGCCTTTCGGCAAGTTCAGTCGTGCGAAGAACAGAAGAACTTGGACAAAACATAGTGCTACAGATACGCGAGAAAGCCATGAACTTGTTGTGGTATTCTCTGGCGCTGGATGACTCTACTGATCTCTCGAGTACGTCACAACTTCTCGTGTTCATTCATGGTGTCAATTTTGACTTTCAGATAATGGAAGAGTTGGCATCCGTTTGCAGCATGCATGGAACAACAACTGGAAAAGACATTTTCATGGAACTGCAAAACGTTTTGCTTCGAGGTGTTACAGTTGATGGAGGAAAACTCGTGGCTGGAGTGAGGACGGTTCTGAGGGGGCAGATCAGGTCTCAGTTGGAAGACTTGCAAATTCCGGCGCTCTCTTCATACACTGCATCATACATCAGCAAGCACTCTGTGGGACAGACTTAGATATTTCTTGCGTACTGAAACCTGTCGTTTCTGCTGTGAACTTCATTCGGGACATGCACTCTATCACCGTCAGTTCCAGGCTTATTTTGAAGAAATTGATTCTGAATTCTGTGACTTGCCTTATCACACTTCAGTGAGGAGGCTCAGCTGCGGTAAAGTCCTGTTTCGTTTTTACAAGCTCCGAAACGAAATAGATATTTTCCTCACTGAAAAAGATAGAGCTGATCTACAGCTGTCAGATCGTACCAGGCAGTCAAAGTTGTCGTTTTTGGTCGACATCACATCCCACATGAATGAACTGAATTTGAAACTTCAGGGAAATAATAACCTCGTCTGCAATCTCTACAGAATCATCAAAGGATTTTGGAGAAAGCTGTCGTTTTTGAAGCCCAACTGGAAGAAGAAAGTTTTTCTCATTTTCACTGTTTCAAAGAGTTGTGTGCTACAATCGCCGAAGACGTAAACCTCGATTTTCCAAAAAAAGATTATTCGTGACTTGAAGAAGCATTTTCTGGAGAGATTTTCAGATCTTAACAGAACTGAGATTGACATTCTTCTGTTTAAGAATCAGTTTGATTGTAACCTTGATGATGTACCAGTTGAACTACAGTTGGGGCTAATTGATTTTCAAGCAAATGACTGGTTGAAAGTGAAGCACAGAGAAGGAAAACTTGTTGAGTTTTACCGCTGCATACCTGATGTTGAGTTTCCGAAACTGAAGTAATTTGCCGCTGGTATAGCATCAGTGTTAGGAACAACTTATGTCTGTGAGCAAACATTTTCAAAAATTAAGTATGTGAAGTCAACACATCGAACGAGACTGGTGAACATTTGAAAGCAATTTTCTTGATTGGATGCAGCAATTCCAAACCAAACATTGATATCTTGAAAGCCACATATCAGTTTCACAAATCTCACTAACCTTTTTTGCTCCTTAGTTTGTTAGAGTCGGATATGTGCACATTAGATCTGATGCAACTAACTTTTTGCTACCGTCGATTTCTTTGATAACTTTTTTTTAAAGTAAATAAATATGTTGGTTGTCTTTGTTTTTTGTGCATGGCACACTACTCACCCATGATTAACTTAGTTGTTCGTCTTTTTTTCCGCCAGAGCTTTCGTTCTAGCTTGCAAGTATTGTTAAAGTTAGTTGCATATCCTTTACCGGACGTTTGCAGTCAACACCAGCATCTTTTGCTGTTGTTGAAGTCTTGACAAGTTTACGTTCAGTAGTTTGCATTGCTTTCTGAACGACCGGCACTCATACTATAGCGTAAAAACCAACGCAACACGGTCTGCTGCCAAATCGCGCGTAATTGTGTTTAGAACGCGGGTATGCGGGATGACGAACCGCGTCCCTAAGACCTTCGCCACGGAGGGCGGCGCTAGTATTGTACAGAATGAGTATGCGGCCCGCGATCGTATTTTTGTCAGTTAATCCGGCCAGCTGTGAAAAAAGTTTGGTGACCCCTGGTCTAGGTAGTGCCACAATAGTGGGTAGTCTTTTCAGTCTAGACATTGCCATAATAGTGGGTAGTCTTGGGTTTTCTTACGGCTCCGTGACCACGCTGAACTTTTCAGTCTAGATAGTGGCATAATGGTGAGTAGTCTTAGGTTTTCTTACGGCTCCGTGGCCACGCTGAACTTTTTAGTCTAGACAGTGCCACAATAGTGGGTAGTCTTTTCAGTCTAGACCAGTGGTTTTCAGCCGGTGGGGAATTCCCCCCACCCCATAGAGGAATTTTAGGGTTTCCGGGGGGGGGGGGGGGGGAATTAAGATTATTTCATGATCGCATTAATACAAGAACCAGTTACTTGATATTGATTTTTCCCTCTAAATTTTACGGTTCTGTACTTTTCACCCTAATGAAATTCGTTTTATAACGTACACAGACCTGCAAATCACGTTTTATGTAGATGTCTAGACTTGTTCTAGTATATGTTATTAAATTTAGCTTCCATTTTTGTATATTGTGTAAGGGGGGGGGGATTTATATGGAGTACATTCGAAAAGGAGGGGGGGGGGAGGATGACGTTCTGAACACATGGTATAGGGAGGCATGGGCCAAAAAATGTTGTGATCACTGATCTAGACAGTGCCATAATCGTGGGTAGTCTTTTCAGTCAAGACAGTGCCATAATGGTGGGTAGTCTTTTCAGTCTAGACCAGGGGTCACCAAACTTTTTTCACGGCGGGCCGGATTAGCTGAGAAAATGACGATCGCGGGCCGGATAGTCATTCTGTACAATACTTGCCCCGTCTCCGTGGCCAAGGTCTTACGGACGTGGTTCGTAATCACGTATACCCGCGTTCGAAACACAGCTGCGCGCGATTTGACAGCACACAACGTTGCGCTTGTTTTTGTGCTATGTTATGGGTGCTGGTCGTTCAGAAAGCAATGGTAAACTACTGAACGCAAACTTGCCAAGACATTGACAACAGCAAACAATGCTGGCGTTGACTGCAAACCCCTTGTAAAAGATATATACCTAACTTTAACAATAATTGCAAACTAGAAGGAAATCTCTGGGGAAAAAAGACAAAAAAACTAAGTTAATCATGGAAAGGGCGTGCAATGCACACACACAAAATAAAACAACCAATAAATTTATTTACTAAACAAAGTTATCAAAGAAGGCGACGTTAAAAAAAGATATGAAATGCAAACAATTAAGTATATTTAGCTCCTGCGAAACAAACAGACATACAAAACACGAACACGATATACATACCTTACAAAATCTCCATACATAGGTGAAAACAAAGTGTGACTTATCAATAATGAGAAACAATAAAAAAATATATATAATACTGAAGTATTAAAATAAAACAATAAGTATTATAGGACAACAAAACACTGCCGACGTTTCGGTTCTAGAACCTTCGTCAAGGGCAGGCCAACACAAACAGATAAAAAGCGAAATAAAACACACAAAATAAAATAAACTTGAACACAGCTTCTTGTTGATAGGAGGGAAACAGAAATGGTGAATCTTTTTCAATGCGGAATCTTTTTCAGTGAGGAAAACATCTATTTCGTTTCGGAGCTTGTAAAGACGAAGCAGGTCTTTATCGCAGCTGAGCCACCTGACTGATATGTGATAAGGCAAGTCACAGAATTCAGAATCAATTTATTCAAGAAAAGCCTGGAACTGACGGTGATTGAGTGCATGTTCCCGAATGAAGTTCACAGCAGAAACGACTGGTTTCAGTACACAATAAATATCTAAGTCTTTCCCACAGAGTACTTGCTGATGTATGATGCAGTGTATGAACAGAGCGCCCGGAATTTGTAAATCTTCCAACTGAGTCCTGATCTGCCCCACCAGACCCTTCCTCACTCCAGCCATGTTTTTTCCCCTCCATCAACTGTAACACCTCGAAGCTGATTCCGCTGAAGGTTATAGTCCTGCAAAATTGTTTGCACTTCCACGAAAATGTCTTTCCCAGTTGCTGTTCCATGCATGCTGCAAACGGACGCCAACTCTTCCGTTATCTGAAAGTCCAAATTGACACCACGAATGAACACGAGAACTTGTGACGTACTCGAGAGGTCAGTAGACTCATCCAGCGCCAGAGAATACCACAACAAAATCCTAGCTTTCTCGCGTATCTGTAGCAATATGTTCTCTCCAAGTTCTTCTGTTCTCCGCACAACTGAACTTGCCGAAAGGCTGATAGTTCCAAACAAATCGGCTTTCTCGGGACACAAGTCATTTGCTGCTTCGATCATATACTATTTGATGAAGTTTTCATCAGTAAACGGTTGCCCTCGTTCTGCAATCTTATGCATTGTTTTGTAACTTGTACGAGTGACAGATTTATTTTCAGCAAATTTTCTCGTGAAGAGATTTCTTTGTGTTTAAAAACCACGTTTAATGAACTCATATTTCCCAGAGCGTAACTTTCCAGAAAACTTTTAAAATATTGATAGATGTTTTGTTTCGTAGTGTCACCGAAGATTGTACTATTTCAAAACGGCAACACTTTCGCTGCATATTACGGGACGCAGAGGTGTTTCCAAGGCACCAGGGCCGGGTTATATACTGGCCAAGACCTACTGACGCGTCCTCGTCGAGCGTCCTGGGCAACAGGTCCCTTCGGGGTCCTGGCTAAAGTCAGTAGGATCGCCGATTCCTCCGAAGTCGGAGAGTGTCTGCCTGTACGGCGAGGAACCACCAGTCTGCACACCAATAAGCCAGACTTGGGACAACGGATACTCACGCAAACCTCAAGTCTTGTATGACATCACACTGATGTTGGACAACAGGATGCCTTCATCCGACATACAGGACTTCGCGTTGGAGCTCAAGCCAACGAACACAAGCAAGCAAGCAAGCTGCATATTACGCAATTGGTTTTCTGGTCCTTTGTTTCCACACGGAAGTACTTTACTCCCCATTCTACATTGAAAAATCGACACTGGACGTTCATTTTTTTCCTAGTAGTCATAATTAAGGGTGGAAGTACACGGGATCTGAAAATGAAAAAAAGACTTTAATTAGAAACATAATTAAAATCCTATTGAAACAGAAGAACAGCAGAGGACTAGGGGTCACTGGTGAAGCTACGGCTCATCAAAGGTACATATACAGTTTATAGGTGCCTTTGTGTAACCGCATAGTGATGATTGATTGATTGATTGATTGATTTAGCATAGTGATGATAGAGATAATAGCACAACGCCGACTGCTCATGGGCCGTAGAAGAAGAGAGGAATAAGAAGACACAGAGAATCTCATTCTATTTCTACGGCTAACAAGAAAAGAAAAGATTTAGAAATATCAGAAGAAATCCAGGTCCGTGTACAGGGAATCAGAATAATGTTATTGAAAAGATACAACATCTGATTAATAATGCCAGTGCACAAATAAATAAAATTAATGATTGGATGCAATAACAAAATAGGCATCCCCATGAATAAACATACACATGATCATCCTTCACAGTACCAGTGATCTTCCATCACAGCACTGTAACTGTAGTCTGATACACAACACCAGCAATTATCAGACAACAAGATGGAACAAAGGTTATTCATTCAGTAGCATGTCCTTTGCAGAACCTCGCTCCCATAACAACCTTCCTGAAAACCTCTCGATCATAAGCAAGATGTCCCGTTTCAGATACACCCATCTGGAGATCACCCGCCACATCCTACACCCATCTTCTCTTTGGCCTTCCTCTTCCTCTCTTCCCAGGCATATACCCCTCCATTATTGTTCTCGGGTACAGACATAGCTATTATATTCCTAAATTCCTATTTAAACTATGAAGGTTCATTCAAAACTCACCCCGCAGCAGATAATAGTCAATCCACAATCAAGATCCTCTTGGATCTTTTGGATCTTTACAGGGCCTGTCTGCCTCTCAGCTGCGGTCTAGAAAAACAGTGGCCACACTCGGCCGTGCCTGGGGCACGTTCGCCTATCTGCTTGGTAGTGGCTCAGAGGGATGAGTTCAATCCCTCTGCTGAAAATTAGACCTCAGCATCTCTTCGGCCTCAGTTGTTCTCAAGGCCAAAGAGGCGGGAACATGGCGTGACTGGGCTCTTACAGGCACGCCAACACAATATCCCAGCATCCTATGCATTTTTGACCAGTGTATCATGGGATATGCTACTCCATACTCTTGTAGAGCCGCGGCAGGCGGCTTCATTTGGTAATAGAATATATCTCATAATAAGGTTTGCAAAATATATAAATAGGGCCGCATAAATAAACAGCTTAGAGCAGCCAGGAGGTCTCCGCACGTGTGAAGATCTCCTATTATTCTAAACATAATATTTACATTTAAATTGTATCACAACGTCTCGTGTTTCATAGTTATATCAAGTAAGTTCGAGTACCGTCGGCGGGCCGGATGAAATGACGTCGCGGGCCGGATCCGGCCCGCGGGCCGTAGTTTGGTGACCCCTGGTCTAGACAGTGCCATAATGGTGGGTAGTCTTTTCAGTCTAGATAGTGTCATAATAGTGGGTAGTCTTTTCAGTCTAGATCAGTGTTTCCCAACCTTTTTTGTACCGTGCCCCACTTAAGCCTTTCTAAAATTCATATTGCCCCCCTCCCCCGCCCCATGCCCCCCCCCCCTCAACATATACATTATTTTTAATATTCAAAAATTGAAATGTTCACTAAAGAAACTTGAATGATAGGTTTTAGGAAGAAATCACTAGGTAATTATTGAGCAAACACAGTAAGTAAATTTTCAAAACATATAATGGAGAACTGAAATTCAAGTACAAAATACTTTTAATGACAGATTTTTCTATATTATTTTAATTATTAGTAATTATTTATTATTTAAATTTAGTGAGATCCTTGCGCTTGATGCTTGCTGCAAAGAGATCTTATGTCAGGTTCCAATTTAGTTAACTTCAGTCTCAAGTCTCCCTGTTTTGTTATATTCAGCCGATTTCGATTTCTTCCATTTTCGAATTGCCCCCCCCCCCCCTTAACAGTCAAATTGCCCCCCTGTGGGGCGTGGGCCCCACGTTGGGAAACACTGGTCTAGATAGTGCCATAATAGTGGGTAGTTTTAGGTTTTCTTACGGCTCCGTGGCCACGCTGAACTTTTCAGTCTAGATAGTGCCATAATAGTGGGTAGTTTTAGGTTTTCTTACCGCTCCGTGGCCACGCTGAACTTTTCAGTCTAGAATGTGCCATAATGGTGGGAAGTCTTTTCAGTCTAGATAGTGTCATAATGGTGGGTAGTCTTTTCAGTATAGATAGCGCCATAATAGTGGGTAGTCTTAGGTTTTTATGCCTACTCCGTGGCGAAGGTGTTACCAATGCAGTTCGTAATCCCGCATACCGCGTTTGACACACAGCTGCGAGCGATTTGGCAGCAGACGGCCTTGCGATGGGTTTTTAGTAAACTGGTATGGGTCGTCCAGAAAGCAATGGCAAACTACTGAACGTAAACTTGCCAAAAAATCACAAACAGTTAAATTATGAGGTTGACTAAGACGTCCTGAACATTAAAGTATTCACTGCAGAAAATGAGCAGAATCTGCAACGTCTAGTAGATGTGGTTGTTGCACACAGTGAACAACTGGGGTTAGAATTAAATTGTAAGAAGATACAGATTATGATCGTCACTGGGAAGAAAGTATTACCACAATGTAATATACAGGTAAATGGGAATATTCTTAAACAAGTGAATCGGTACAATTAACTCTGAACAGTCATAACATCTGATTGGAGATGCCTTGAAGAGATTAGAACAAGAATCGCCATGGCGAAGGTAGTCTTTTGCATGACGGAAAACATACTGACCTATAAAAAAGATGTCAATTGCAACGATAAAAAGAGTGTTGAAGTGCTCCATGTAACCTATACTTTTGTATTGATGTTAAGCGTAGACAATGAGCACACAAGCTGCAAAACATATAATGGCAGTGGAAATATGGTTTCTGGGGGAAATGCAAAGAAATGAGCACACAAGCTGCAAAACATATAATGGCAGTGGAAATGTGGTTTCTGGGGGAAATGCAAAGAAATGAGCACACAAGCTGCAAAACATATAATGACAGTGGAAATGTGGTTTCTGCGGGAAATGCAAAGAAATGAGCACACAAGCTGCAAAACATATAATGGCAGTGGAAATGTGGTTTCTGGGGGAAATGCAAAGAAATGAGCATACAAGCTGCAAAACATATAATGGCAGTGGAAATGTGGTTTCTGGGGCAAATGCAAAGAAATGAGCACACAAGCTGCAAAACATATAATGACAGTCGAAATGTGGTTTCTGGGGGAAATGCAAAGAAATGAGCACACTAGCTGCAAAACATATAATGGCAGTGGAAATGTGGTTTCTGGGGGAAATGCAAAGAAATGAGCACACAAGCTGCAAAACATATAATGGCAGTGGAAATGTGGTTTCTGGGGGAAATGCAAAGAAATGAGCACACAAGCTGCAAAACATATAATGGCAGTGGAAATGTGGTTTCTGGGGGAAATGCAAAGAAATGAGCACACAAGCTGCAAAACATATAATGGCAGTGGAAATGTGGTTTCTGGGGGAAATGCAAAGAAATGAGCACACAAGCTGCAAAACATATAATGGCAGTGGAAATGTGGTTTCTGGGGGAAATGCAAAGAAATGAGCACACAAGCTGCAAAACATATAATGGCAGTGGAAATGTGGTTTCTGGGGCAAATGCAAAGAAATGAGCACACAAGCTGCAAAACATATAATGACAGTGGAAATGTGGTTTCTGGGGGAAATGCAAAGAAATGAGCACACAAGCTGCAAAACATATAATGGCAGTGAAAATGTGGTTTCTTGGGAAAATGCAAAGAAATGAGCACACAAGCTGCAAAACATATAATGGCAGTGGAAATGTGGTTTCTGTGGGAAATGCAAAGAAATGAGCACACAAGCTGCAAAACATATAATGGCAGTGGAAATGTGGTTTCTGGGGCAAATGCAAAGAAATGAGCACACAAGCTGCAAAACATATAATGGCAGTGGAAATGTGGTTTCTGGGGGAAATGCAAAGAAATGAGCACACAAGCTGCAAAACATATAATGGCAGTGGAAATGTGGTTTCTGGGGCAAATGCAAAGAAATGAGCACACAAGCTGCAAAACATATAATGGCAGTGGAAATGTGGTTTCTGGGGGAAATGCAAAGAAATGAGCACACAAGCTGCAAAACATATAATGGCAGTGAAAATGTGGTTTCTGGGGGAAATGCAAAGAAATGAGCACACAAGCTGCAAAACATATAATGGCAGTGGAAATGTGGTTTCTGGGGGAAATGCAAAGAAATGAGCACACAAGCTGCAAAACATATAATGGCAGTGGAAATGTGGATTCTGGGGCAAATGCAAAGAAATGAGCACACAAGCTGAAAAACATATAATGGCAGTGGAAATGTGGTTTCTGGGGGAAATGCAAAGAAATGAGCACACAAGCTGCAAAACATATAATGGCAGTGGAAATGTGGTTTCTGGGGCAAATGCAAAGAAATGAGCACACAAGCTGAAAAACATATAATGGCAGTGGAAATGTGGTTTCTGGGGGAAATGCAAAGAAATGAGCACACAAGCTGCAAAACATATAATGGCAGTGGAAATGTGGTTTCTGGGGCAAATGCAAAGAAATGAGCACACAAGCTGAAAAACATATAATGGCAGTGGAAATGTGGTTTCTGGGGGAAATGCAAAGAAATGAGCACACAAGCTGCAAAACATATAATGGCAGTGGAAATGTGGTTTCTGGGGCAAAGAAATGAGCACACAAGCTGCAAAACATATAATGGCAGTGGAAATGTGGTTTCTGAGGCAAATGCAAAGAAATGAGCACACAAGCTGAAAAACATATAATGGCAGTGGAAATGTGGTTTCTGGGGGAAATGCAAAGAAATGAGCACACAAGCTGCAAAACATATAATGGCAGTGGAAATGTGGTTTCTGGGGCAAATGCAAAGAAATTAGCACACAAGCTGCAAAACATATAATGGCAGTGGAAATGTGGTTTCTGGGGCACATGCAAAGAAATGAGCACACAAGCTGCAAAACATATAATGGCAGTGGAAATGTGGTTTCTGGGGGAAATGCAAAGAAAGAAGGACTAATGAAAACCGTAAACTGATTAGAGAAATTAGACGGAGGCATTGACAGGTTTTTGGGCACGATGTGAAAAGAAATAAATTGGAGAAGTTCGTAACAATTGGCTAGATTGAGGGGGAGAGGAAGAGAACAAAGGGAAGGCAGAGAATTTTAAAGCTGGATAGCTTGACCACGTGGTATGGTCTAGACAAGAACACAGAGCAGAACCACGACTCTGGTGATAGTGCGAGATGACGAAAGATGATTGCAATGACTGCCCACGCTTATCAGCATGGCACATTATGATGATGATGATGTATTATGTATGGGTGTGTGTGTGTGTCTGTCTGCATGTGTGTATGTATGTGTATATATGGCCTTATATATATATATATATATATATATATATATATATATATATATATATATGTGTGTGTGTGTGTGTGTGTGTGTGTGTTATACACGTGTATGTGTGTATGCATGCAGCAGTGCCTGTTATGATAATTAGACATGTGTAAGGTGTGTAGAACGATGCTGTTTGTGCTGACTATGGTCCAATGGTCGTCACGTTCTATTTTAGGCCCACGTTTGACGGTAGTAATAATAAAAGCCATTTGTTTTCTCGTAGTGGCAGTAAATTGGGGTCAGCACGCAGCCCGACAACCACAATGTCAAATTGATGGCGGCCGGGACTTGACAAGGATACCCATTTGTTGTCACAAACAGGAGGAAGTAACTCTAAAACGGTCTACTGTATGACACGTTTGCTCAGTTATAGAAAGGTACACATTTAATAGACTTAGAAAACCTTTAATTTTCGTTGAGTTTGCGTAACGTTTACCTAGTTATTTGTTATTTACCTTGAAATAGTATAAAACAAATGTTATTTATGAATAATAATTCATTCTCTCCCTCTCTATACGCTTTAAAAATCTATCTAGATAATATTGTGAGAAATATAAAACAAATAAAATAATGATAACAGAGACGATCGTCATCCATTCAGTCAAACAACAGACACGGTCCTCTTAAAAAAAAAACATATTTTTAAAAAAAGGATTTGGGGGGTAAAAAGCTATTGCTATCTAGTCCCTTACAAAATGAAACTGCTTGTTTACTTACAGTTTCAGTTTTCAAACAATCTTCCAAGAATTGCTTTTTTTTAGATTGTAACAATTTGCATGCATATTGTTATTTTATTTTTTTTTTCGCATATCCTTTACAGAAATCGCTGCCAACATCAGCATCTTTCAGCTGATTGTTGATTTCTTGGCAAGATTACGCTCAATAGTTTGCCATTGCTTTCTGAGCGACCGGCTCGCATACCCCGTAAGTTACCGACGCAGAGAGAACCGCTACCGATTATCGCGCTACGTCACGTTACTTACGAGAGTATACGAGATTACGGAGAAAGTCGTGTAACCTCTAGACCAGGGAGACCGGTGCATATTAGTATACGTGTTTTAAAAGTCGAGCGGTCTCTTTCCTCAGGGCAGCCTACTTGCAGATGAAATGTTTAAATCCCCATCTAGACGGGATTATCTTTAAAACTTAACTAGGATCAGGATAGCTTAAAATGAGTACCAGAAAATGATCTGCAAAGTAAAGATGGGCGGCTTGATATTAACCATATCTGTCGTCGAGCTTATAGAAATATGATGCTAGCACAATGAGACCAATACGCCTCAAGACGTGTTGAAAAGGGTCCTTTTCTTTATTTATTTACCGGGGGGGGGGGGGGCTTCAACTGAGAACCTTAAATGTTTTTTTTTTTGGTTGGGGGGGGGGGGGTGAATAGATTCTAAACAACAACAACAACAACAAAAATATAAAGAACAAATGTATCTCTCTTTCTTTTTTTGGATGAAGTCACCACTGCGTTCAATGCAAGTCCTCCAGCGCCGATTACGTGCTTAGATTCCTGTAGAAAAATGGACTCTAAGGTCACTACTCGATGTGCCTGACCCAGTTGTGAGGTCACAGAAGTCACGCCGTATTGAAATTTCCTATTCCACTCATACACTTGCGGCTGGCCGAGTGGCTAGAACGCCGGACTCTTATTCGGGAGGACCGGGTTCGATCCCTCGGTAAGGTATGGGATGTTTTTCTGTCGGGGGCAAAAATAAAATTCTAACCTGCACAGTTCGCGGCGACTGCACTAGCCAGACGGCCTTCAATTCCTCAGGCTCAAAGACCCCTCTGCCATACACCGCAAGGTACTATGTTGGCAGTAAATGACAGTTAATGACAGTTTATGACTCATACACTTGCTGGACTGACAGGCATGCATCGTCATACTGGACCTTCATTCGCCGATGAATTTCTATAGGTTTCACTCCTTCACTGATTAATTATTTTTTTTTGTAAACGGATAACAGAACGCGGTTCCTCTTTGATGCATGTCAAAAGTGGGTCGGCTATCTTTACACTGTCCTTATACGTCACCATGTTAATCTGCACCGTGATGCTTACCACTTTTGAAATCCTTAACAACAATATTGACAGGTTACAAGACAATGGCATGGTTATTGTAATTTATATCACACTTTTAAAGTTTTCCTTTGAAGCTCCCTCGTACATTAAAGCGTGGGAGAGTGTCCTCAGTTTTACTTTTACTTACCTGTTCATTCTTAGTGTTCGGGCAATCATTCCCACCTTTTTTACAACCTCGTATTGGAGTATATGTTAGGACATTTGTCGTCATTTGTCATCCCGAATGGACAAGCTCATCTGTATTCCGTCTCCCTCGAAAGATATCAAAAAAGGATACTTATAGTTGAAGTGACCAATTGATTACACACGATTCTACTCCGCCCTCTACCACAATTCTTCCTGCTAGTACCAAACAGGATTTCTGATTCTACTAGCTGGCGTCGCGTTTGGTGAACAATTCATGTGTCTTCGTGCAACAGGCCATCATTTATAGACAGTATAATGTCTCGCTTTCTCAAGCTCAGGGTAATTGGAGGCCAGAAAATCGGCCATCTCATAACTATGTACATCAGCATAACCGGGAAATTATGGGATCACGAACACTCTCCACCTCCAGGTGGCTTTTTAACTATTTCAGTCTCAAGCAGTTGTTACTTTAACTTTTATTACCCCAAAATTATAACAGCAGAACACCCAGGGCCAAGATAAACGACTATTTCGGTTAACAGGAAGCATGAGGATGACGATGATGATGATGATGATGATGATAATGATGACGTTATTGATGATGGTGATGATGATGATGATGATGATGATGATGATGATGTTATTGATGATGGTGATGATGATGATGATGATGATGATGATGATGATGTTATTGATGATGGTGATGATGATGATGATGATGATGATGATGATGATGATGATCATGATGATGATGATCATGATTATAATGATAATGATAGTGATGTTGAAAATGTTACACTTTAAAGTTGTTGAGTTGAGTTGAGTCAAGAACCTACATCACTGCACTCAGGACATTCGCATACGTGCTCAGTCCCCTCGTTCAACAGCCAGCGAAGAGTCATACTACTAATCGTTCCCACCGCTATCTGATTAAATGTTCTCCTGGTCTTTCCCGTCAGTTTTGAGATTCTTCCAGAACCCCAGCCGATCCCCCGCAATCTCATTCTTTCCACATACGGGTTCTCAATCTGTTCTTCCGCCTTCTCCACCTGGTCCCACAAGCGCACGACCACCTCCCCCTTGTCCATAGGCAAGATACCACCAAGAGGTGCATTCCCTGCTAGCCTATCTGCCTGTTCATTCCCCCGTACACCCGCATGGCCAGGGCAAAATATCCATTCAATTCTCACAATCTAAGACCTCTGAAGCGACGAAAGCCATTCCACGCGAAACATTCCTTTTCTCCGCCTTGCTAAGCATATTCTTTGAATCCGTAATGAACACAACGTGTGTTGCGGTAGTCTCCTCTAGCCACCGGAATGCCGCTGTTACTGCCTCCACCTCCATTCTCATGCTGGAGGTCGTAGTCTCATATGCCAGGCACTCCTTTTTCAAGACTCGCCCATTAGCCTTTGCAATAAAGCCCCAGCCACTACATCTGTTCCTCACCACTGACCCATCAGGTGTAGATGAAGATGTCACCTTGATGTGTGTTGCTCTGGATCAGCCGTTGCACTTCAAACTCAGTGCGGCCCGCTGCCCATTCTCTGCACTCACGGCCAGTGTTATTATTACATTGTGCCAGTCCGTGATGTCTTCCGGAACTTCAACCCACTCTCTTCCACGATTGATGGTCTCTAGATCACATACCTGACTTATAGAAAGTTCCGCCTGTGCCTTCCAGGACCTGCCTCGTCTTAGTCTATGACCCTTTACCATATCCATTGCTACATGCAGCGGGTGATCCCTGTCCGCGGCAACTCTCAGGTACCATTTGGCCTGAAGGACCCCATGCCTATCCGTCATTGTTGGTGGCGCCAGAATATGCCTCATGAATATAATTGGTGTGTCCTTTGTACACCCCAGTATTAACCGCATGGCAGCATTCTGTATGCGCTCCAACCTTTCAAGCTGGCTTTTTGATACTGTCAGCAGCCCCAAACCATACTCAATGACATAAATTATTAACTGCTGAAAGAGCCTGTACAGCATCCTCTGATCTACCCCGGTTGCTGCCATAGCCCTCAATCCATTAAGTCCCCTACCAGCCTTCACCACCACACTTTAAAGTATTTCACGTATAGATCTCATCAGTTAGAACAATAAAACTAAGTGGTGACAGACTATAAAGTAACAATTCTGAAAGAGTGTGTCAATGTAACAATTGTTTGAGTCTGGAGGAAATTCAGAAAAGGGCTACATATTGGGTTGGTTGGATGCACAGATGCCATTTTTGCTCTTAGACAACTTATAGAAAAAACAATCGAATTCACTGAAACACTCTACTTAGCCTTTGTGGACCAAGAAAAGGCATTTGATAGAGTAAAGAGAAACAAGCTGTGGGAAATCCTTAAACAATATGTAGTGAGTACACATCTAAGAAACCTATGTAGAAGCTTATACAACAACAGTGAATGCATAGTGAGAGCAACTGGAGGACACTTAGAACCCCTCACCATAAGATCCGGAGTACGACAAGGTTGTGTCTTGTCCCCATGTATGTTCATAACATATATAGTCAACATATGTAAAGAAACCAGCCAAACGGAGACCGCAAGAACACCGCATGACGAGAACACAGAAAAAGAACCATCTGCAAATCTAACCATTAGAGAACTCCTGTTCGCGGACGACCTAGCACTAATAGCAAAATCAGAAGCTGAATTACAAGACCACATGAATAGTCTAAACGAAATGTGTAGGGAACATAACATGAAAATTAGCACAAGTAAAACAGAGGTAATGAATATAACTAAAGAAGAACAAGCAGCAACGATTCACTTTAATGAACATCCCTTGAAACAAGTAAAGAGTTTCAAGTACCTAGGAAGTATAATATCATCATATGGCAAATCAGAAGACGAGATCGAAAATGCATGCAATAATGCAAACCAACTCATTGGACACGTGGCACAATACTAAAGAACAAACATATATCAATAACTACTATAATCTTCCTACCAACTCTGTTACCAATGCCAAACCTGCACATGGCAGAAAAAGAGACAAGAAAAATCACAACAACAGACATGAGATTCCTGAGAAGAATACTCAATGTATCAAGAAAAGATAAGATCAGAAATGAAGAAATCAGGATTCAAGTGGGGGTTATAGCTGCACTAGATTTTATTAGAAGGTAGCAAGTCAAATGGTTTGGCCATGCAAGTAGGTTACCAACTAACAGTGTATCACAACAAGCAATGATGTTCAGGCCAGAGGGAAGCAGAGGAAGAGGCCGACCACGTAAACGATGGACGCTGGGAATAACAGAGTCCATGGGAATATCGATACATGAAGCCCATAAGCGGGCACTCTCCCACTGTTTATACTTCACCTCGACACCGCAAGGTACAAGAGGAACATGATGAGATGAGATGTTGAGTTTGTAGGTGGGTGGTTGACAGTCCATTGTAAAACTGAGTTGTAACTGTTCAGTTTGAGATATTGGCTTTCAGGTCATCTGAACCAAGAAACGGGGCTTGCATCTTGCATTGGAGTGAGGTTGGTTGGTAGGTTGGTTGGTTGGCTGCTTGGTTGGTTGGTGGGTTGATTGGTTGATGGGTGGTTGGGTTGTTGGTTGGGTGGTAGGTTGATTGTTTGGTTGATGAGTGAGTTGGTTGGTGGGTGGTTGGATGGTTATATAGGAGGTTAGTGAGTGGGTGGGTTGGTCGGTGGGTTGATTGTTTGGTAGTAGGTTGACTGGTTGGTGGGTGGTTGAATGAGTGGGTGGTTGGTTTGTAGATTGGTTGGTTGGTGCATGGTTTTTTGGTAAGTGGTTTATTGGTGGGTGGTTAGTTGGTAGGTTGGTGGTTGGTTTGTGGGTGGTTGGTAGGTTTGTTGTTTGGTGGGTGCGAGTGTGGGTAGTTGGTAGGTAGTTTGGCGGTTTGGTTCATTGCTGGGTGGTTCGCTGGTAGCTTGGTTGGTTAATTGCTGGGTAGGTGGGTGGTAGGTTGAATAGTTGGTGGTTGGTTGGTTGGTTGGTGGGTGGGTGGGTGGTTGGTTGGTTGGTGGGTGGGTGGTTGGTGGGTTGGCTGGCTGCTGTGTGGGTGGGTGATTGGTTGATAACTTGGTTGGTTGGTATTGGTTAGTAGGTGGTAGGTTAATTGGTTGGTTGGTTTGTTAATTGGTTTTTGGTTGATTGGTTGGTTGGTGGGTGGGTGGGTGGTTGTTTGGTAGGTGGGTGGTTGGTTGATTGGTTGGTTGATTGGTGGGTGAGTGGTTGGTTGGCTGGTTGTTTGGTTGGTGGGTGGTTGGTTGGTTCCTTAATGGGTTTTTAGTTGGTTGGTGGGTGGTCGATTGGTTGGTGGGTGGTCGGTTGGTTGGTTGGTGGGCGGTCGGTTGGTTGGTTGGTGGGTGGTCGGTGGGTTGGTGGGTGGTCGGTTGGTTGGTTGGTGGGTAGTCGGTTGGCTGGTTGGTTGAAGGGTGGTCGGTTGGTTGGTGGGTGGGTAGTCGGTTGGTTGGTGGGTGGTCGGTTGGTTGGTTGGTGGGTGGTCGGTTGGTTGGTTGGGGGGTGGTCGGTTGGTTGGTGGGTGGTCGATTGGTTGGTTGGTGGGTGGTCGATTGGTTGATTGGTGGGTGGTCGGTTGGTTGGTTCGGGGGTGGTCGGTTGGTTGGTGGGTGGTCGGTTGGTTGGTTGGTGGGTGGTCGATTGGTTGATTGGTGGGTGGTCGGTTGGTTGGTTGGGGGGTGGTCGGTTGGTTGGTGGGTGGTCGATTGGTTGGTGGTTGGTCGGTTGGTTGGTGGGTGGTCGGTTGGTTGGTTGGTGGGTGGTCGGTTGGTTGGTTGGTGGGTGGTCGATTGGTTGATTGGTGGGTGGTCGGTTGGTTGGTTGGTGGGTGGTCGGTTGGTTGGTTGGTGGGTGGGTGGTCGGTTGGTTGGTGAGTGGGTGGTCGGTTGGTTGGTGGGTGGTCGATTGGTTGGTTGGTGGGTGGTCGGTTGGTTGATTGGTGGGTGGTCGGTTGGTTGGTTGGTGGGTGGTCGGTTGGTTGGTTGGTGGGTGGTCGGTCGGTTGGTTGGTGGGTGGTCGGTTGGTTGGTTGGTGGGTGGTTGGTTGGTTTGTGGGTGGTCCGTTGGTTGGTTGGTGGGTGGTTGGGTGGTTGGTTGGTGAGTGGTCGGTCGGTTGGTTGGTTGGTGGGTGGTCGGTTAGTTGGTTGGTTGGTGGGTGGTCGGTTGGTTGGTTGCTGGGTGGTCGGTTGGTTGGTTGATTGGTGGGTGGTTGGTTGGTTGGTGGGTGGTTGGTTGGTTGGTGGGTGGTCGGGTGGTTGGTTGGTGGTTGGGTGGTTGGTTGGTTGGTGGGTGGGTGGTCGGTTGGTTGGTGAGTGGTTGGTTGGTTGGTGGGTGGTTGGTTGGTTAGTGGGTGGTTGGTTGGTTGGTTGGTGGCTTGTCGATTGGTTGGTTTGTGGGTGGTCAGTTGGTTGGTTGGTGGGTGGTCGGTTGGTTAGTTGGTGGTCGGTCGGTTGGTTGGTGGGTGGTCGGTTTGTTGGCTGGTGGGTGGTCGGTTGGTTGGTTGGTGGGTGGTCGGTTGGTTGGTTGGTGGGTGGTTGGTTTTTGGTTGGTGGGTGGTCGGTTGGTTGGTTGGTGGGTGGTCGGTTGGTTGGTGGGTGGTCGGTTGGTTGGTTGGTGGGTGGTCGGTTGGTTGGTTAGTGGGTGGTCGGTTTGTTGATTGGTGGGTGGTCGGTTGGTTGGTTGGTGGGTGGTTGGTTGGTTGATGGGTGGTGGGTTGGTTGGTTGGTGGGTTGTCGGTTGGTTGGTTGGTGGGTGGTCGGTTGGTTGGTTGGTGGGTTGGTTGGTGGTTGGTTGGTGGGGTGGTTGGTTGGTGGTTGGTGTGTGGTCGGTTGGTTGGTGGGTGGTCGGTTGGTTGATTGGTGGGTGGTCGGTTGGTTGGTTGGCGGGTTGGTTTGTGGGTTGGTGGTTGGTTGGTTGGTTGATGGGTGGTTTGTTGGTTGGTGGGTGGGTGGTTGGGTGGGTGGGTGGGTGGTTGGTTGATTGGTTTATGGGTAGGTGGTTGATGGGTCGTTGTTTGCAGTCTGCGTGGCCGTGGGGTTTAATGTACTTGCTCTTGAACTTCCACTGCGCTGCTGGTGGGTTGGTAGATCGTTCCTGACACTGGTCAGTCGGACTTGAACGGTGACTTCTCGTTCAGAAAGCAATGGCAAACTACTGAACGTAAACATGCTTAAAAAATCAACCTGGGGTTGTGGTTGTTAGCAACGTCCTGCAAAGGACATGCATAATGTATATGAAAAATACTACAATGTCCCATGTGATGTGTCTCCATCTCTGATGTGTCTCCATCTTTGATGTGTCTCCATCTCTGATGTGTCTCCATCTCTGATGTGTCTCCGCGTCTGATGTGTCTCCGCGGCTGTTGTGTCTCCATCTCTCATGTGTATCCATCTCAGATGTGTCTCCCTCTCTGATGTGTCTCCACCTTTGATGTGTCTCCATCTCTGATGTGTCTCCGCCTGTGATGTGTCTCCGCGTCTGATGTGTCTGCAGCTCTGATGTGTCTCCGCCTTTGATGTGTCTCCATCTTTGATGTGTATCCACTGCCACATGGCGTTTAGACAGAATGACGTCATCGGAATGCGTGGTGGAAAATCATATACGGAATTTCCCATTCAGACACTAAAGTGGACGTCAACAAAGGAATCCAAGGAGAATGTGGAGAACGTAATTGGACAGCAACAGGAGACGCTGTGATTGGGGCTTTTGAACAAGGACGTGTTTTTCAAAGGATCTGTGTGAGGTGACCTCTGGACGCGATGATATGAGCGTGAGGTAGCTTTGAGTGAGGAGAGGGATCTGTTGATGATGACACTGCAGTGAAGTAACCGGGCGGAAAAACCTAGAGTTGAATTACAGCTTAAATGGAATCAGTGGATCAGGGCGTCAAGCAGAGCGCAGTAGACTGGACACTCATCGGTGGATTAGTAAAGTAGGTGCCGACCCTGTCTATAGGGGTCAACCTACAGGTCTGCGTGAGTTTAATGTTCACATGTCTGCTACGGAATAAACTTCTGGTGGCGTTTTGATATCTTGACTTTTGCCGTTGATTGTCATTGTATTCAAGGTAAGGACGCAAGTTTAATTCCTCGTCCTTCGTTGCTGTTTTGCATTAGTACGAGTGGATACCTCGACGGTTGCCGGTGTAGGCACTTCGAGGCATATGGGGGTCGTCACTGGACTCACTGCATAAAAAAAAATTGTCAACACGAAAATTCCTGCCAGATTCAGTCAGCTGAGCGTAGAAAAATTTGCACGCCGACATCTTGAGTTGCACCGTACTACACGAATCACACACAGACAGAAAGAACGCACGAAAACTCCACGTCACAAAAATGGTGAAGATCAGGGAGTATTTCAAGTAAGTTGAAGATCTTAGACGTTACAAAGTTTATAACAGTAAGTGAAAGTATATATATTATAAGAACGGTACAATGAGAATTAACATGTCAAGACAGTGAGAAAGTAGTACTGTAATAACACCGTTGCGTATAAGAATGACAATAACAGTATAATAGTTACACAGCAAGAATGCATCATACGCGCAAAACGGCACTATATTAAACACAACACAGCGCTATCAAATATTTCTGAACAACGAACAGTATAAGAGATTATAAGATATTTAAGAACATTATATTTAGAAAGAATGTATGACACTTATAGCTTGAATGTTACCTTTGAAAAGAAGAGAGACAACAGATGCAGGCCATATGAACAATTTGACTATATAGTCGACATGGAAGATACTTATGGCAATCATAGTAGTAGGCAGTGAGCTCGTAATAAACACTGCGCTGTCACATTAAACTATTAACAGATTGACATTTCACAATAACGTGCGGTACTTACAAGAAATAAATGCAACTTATTGTTTGAAACTGCTCAGGAGTTGTTAATTGTTTATTCTCGCAACTCCATTGCTGAAGCAATACATTAATAACGATTTGTGGGTTGAATTGATACATACCCCACATTATCGAGGAACTTCGAAACAGAAGACAGTATATACGAATTGTCCTATCAGAATTTGGGGACAGAGCAAAGTAGTATACAAGAGCAGCAAGTTACACTGCAATCAGAGATACATATGTTATAACGAATATGACAACCTTGAGGAGCATGGGTCACCGGTAAATTTCGGAGGTAATCTGTGGAAAACGAACATACTACTTCGTAAAAAACCTTGGTGTCCCTCCACATAACCCTGTCATGACATTTTTCCTCACTGACACTGCCCACAATATTCCCGCACTCAACCTTCACTATTTCAACCTTGTATTATGATGCCGGTATAGGATACTAGACGCAGGAATTTTATTTGGTACATGTTGCGCTGCCATACCAAGTGAACAAGGATTTACTAACGACATTTCAGTCGTCACGAACACATTATTGCTGACTATTTCCAGTTGCCGAAGCAGCATTTCGGTTATCTCACTGTGCCAGTTCATTATATTAGACTGACACCTCACTGGCATAGAATCAACGGACACGAAGTTTCTTCACAGAATATCGCATTCTTTATCGTCAACACTACACATTATACGCGCACCATTTGAAACATACTGTCCACGACGCTATAGTAAGGAAGAAACGACGATACAAACATTAACTCATTACGTCGACATCTACGGACAACGGTAACGTTTGGACACTGATTGACTGTACACGGATACACTACACACGTCAGGAGGCTACTCACTTTACACTTCAGCGGTTACACATCGGAACGTTATACGGATTGACAATTACTATTTTTTTCATCGTGATACCAGACACAGTCGAATCGTTCACACATTGGACGTTAGGTACCAGAACCGGATGCAAGCAGATCTACTGATTTCACTGTGGGCATCATTCATTCGGATACCTACAGCAGCCTAAACGTATCACAATAAGGCTGCAGTAAAATTCAAACGTCGTCGTTACACTACAGCCAACTACGTGTTATGGGTTGGTTACGGACTTCCTTAGTCCAGGGTGAAAGTACAAGTTAATTGTACTATCGTTCAAGCCAGGAGCAACAGTCTATTGTGGACACAGCTTCTCTGTTATAAATCAACAAACATACGAATACTCGAGTGGTGACCACGGATCAATTTCTTATTGAACTGATCGACACAATTCTATGTCAAATTTTTTGAACGACAGGAACTTCTACTCAGTTATATTTACGGACACGAGAACCTGAAAAAGGCCAGTATATGTTACTGTTGGTTAATGTGTTATTGTTGATAAATGAGGTGCTTATTATTTAATAATGAGTAAATTAATTCAAAAATGGATAGTGTGGGCGGTTAGAAGGGCATTTTTACATTAAGCAAGGACACTTGAATATTGTGGTGTCAACAGATAATTTTTGTCTTGGGTTAAGTATAGTAGTAATTTCTATAAAAGTGATATTTTATAAAAGAAAATATCTATTTACGTCACTCGTCAGTCGTCTTCTGTCATTGTTGAGTGTCTAGTACTAAATATTCTTTATACTATATATAGATAGCAAGAAGTTACTGAATTTCGTTATTGTTCAATTTTACATTGCTGTTGAGTTGCAATTCACATTTTGTTCAGCAGTTGTTATATTGATTGTCTACTCCGAATTGAACATATTTACATTTTTACATTGTTCTATCAAATTTCAGCTAGATAGATTATTACACAGGTAGGACAGGATGTCGACACTACAATATTTCACGGAGTTGGGTGAGAAGAATGGATTGGCTGGAGCAGAACTCAGGAATTGGGTCATACAGGAATATAGAGCTCAAGCTGCACGTGAGGGGGAGGAACGACAAAAGAAATGGGTTCTTGAAAACGAACTAAAGGAACGTGAGATGGCTATCAAACGAAGTGAACTAGTTCTGGAACATGAAAAGAGGGTAGCCTTGCAACGCGAACGAATAGAGTCTAGAGAAAAAGAATTAACTTTGCAACGTGAAAAGATATCTGCAATGAAGAGAGAGATGGAAGAAAGACGGATAACAGCAGAGGCAGAGTTAAAGGCAAGACAGATAACTGTAGAGGCAGAGTTAAGGGCAAGACAAATAGCCGTACAGGCAGAAATCAATCAAAAACGACTCGCACTTGAAAATGAGAATCTTGCAAAGGAAGCAATGTGGAAGGAGCGTATAAGACAAATGTATGAAATAAAAGAAAGTAATCACACAAGTAAAGTATGTGCTACAGTAGTGAAAGAACAAAACGCCAGAGATTTCGTTCAGAAAGTAACTATCGAACACAAGTCTAACGAAACACTTACAAGTACAAATGCCCAAATTGAAACAACACAAGAAGAAGAAGAAGAAAAGACGCAAATAGAACAGGGTACATCAACGGTAGACATGCATGATACAACGCTACGGAGTGATAGCATAATGGTAAATAATTGCGAATACCAAGATTTGCACAAGGTCAACGAACCCAAACATGAGGAAATAACTGATACTCAAAAACAAATTAAACGTGATTACATGTCTCTTAATGACATTTTTCTAAAACATCCTAAACTCATAGATTGGTTAACAGACACCAAGAAATACACCACAAACACTTGTGCGCAAGTCAAAACAAAGGTAATAAACTTTAACATACAAACAAAACTGTACGTTACGAAGTTAATAGTTAAATGCAAAGAATATTACACAAAACGAAATACACTTATCTTTGCTGACTTTGGTTACTTGTCTTACTTTTGGTACAAATTTGCCAAACGTACATCATTGTACGGTATGCTTTACATATCATACACAAGAGTGAAAACTAAAACATTGTTCCAATCAACAAAGTTACAATGTACAAATATTGGCATGAGTGCAGAAGAGAGATTCTACAGATTTGAAAGAAAGAAAGAAAGAAAGAAAATGAATGAAAGGACGAATAAAAGAAAAGAATAACAAGAAAAATAAAATTGGATGAAAGTGTTAGGTTCATGTCAACACATAGTACACTACAGACACATTAGGGTCTTATTACTTAGCTATCCCAGATGTCACTGTGTAAGATTATACTTGTCAGAATTATTCTCACTATCTTTCTTCACTTAAGTGTGTGAAAATATCTTAGTTCTCTATTCTACAGATAATTGTTCGTAAATATATCGTTATTAGAGAACTTAATAATTTTATGAAGAGTATTTGATTTAAATATTTATTATATTTCTGATTTATTATCTTGAATCTGGGAGATATGATTCTTCACAAAACTGTAGGATCTACAAATCAATTATAATCTTGCCGATACTCTAAATCAACTATAAATATAAATATTTTATTCAATTTATTCAATTCTAGTTTATTATATTTGTTTGTTCATAGAGTGTTTGGAAATGTGTTAGATAGCACCGAATTTACTGGCAATACACACACAGATCAACAATTACATATTATTAATGCAAATAGCTAGTTTAAGTAGTTGGATACTTCTGTCAATATGTGATTTTGACAGGATGATAAGAAATTTACGTGAGGAGGAACCGTTGAGGCATGGAGAACTTTGAGAACTTTGACTTGTGTGGTTTTTCTCCTGTGTCGAGTTTTCACTTGGATGTTTTGTGACTGGGGGTAACTACTTTAAAGGAAAACCGGTGAACACGTATTGTGATATGACTTGAACATTGTATAATATTAGTATGTGTATATAGAGTTAATGTAATGAATTGTGATAATAGTTGATTAGTTAACGTAGTTAGATTAAATACTATGTTAGTATAGTTATATTTTGATCATTGATCGTTAGTTATTATTACTTAATTAAGGGTTGTCAATTTTATTGCGATCGCCATTTCCAAGTATAGACACCACTACATATAGCATAATGAAATACGCCGTTGAAGGATATTGTCACTCGGTCATTATTGCCACACCTTCACAGAGAATTTATGATGACTTCTTTAAGGAGCATTTACCTCGACTACACCTAAAAATTATGACGTCATAACACTGGTCCCCTACCTACCCGTTTGATGAGATTAAGATATACGACATAGCTGTCGGGATAAAAGTCATTGTGTCTACACTGCTATGTGTCAGATTAATTCTCTTGATGAAAAAAAAAATGATTACATCATTTTAAAAGGGAGGGGGGCATACTGCCACATGGCGTTTAGACAGAATGACGTCATCGGAATGCGTGGTGGAAAATCATATACGGAATTTCCCATTCAGACACTAAAGTGGACGTCAACAAAGGAATCCAAGGAGAATGTGGAGAACGTAATTGGACAGCAACAGGAGACGCTGTGATTGGGGCTTTTGAACAAGGACGTGTTTTTCAAAGGATCTGTGTGAGGTGACCTATGGACGCGATGATATGAGCGTGAGGTAGCTTTGAGTCAGGAGAGGGATCTGTTGATGATGACACCGCAGTGAAGTAACCGGGCGGAAAAACCTAGAGTTGAATTACAGCTTAAATGGAATCAGTGGATCAGGGCGTCAAGCAGAGCGCAGTAGACTGGACACTCATCGGTGGATTAGTAAAGTAGGTGCCGACCCCGTCTATAGGGGTCAACCTACAGGTCTGCGTGAGTTTAATGTTCACATGTCTGCTACGGAATAAACTTCTGGTGGCGTTTTGATATCTTGACTTTTGCCGTTGATTGTCATTGTATTCAAGGTAAGGACGCAAGTTTAATTCCTCGTCCTTCGTTGCTGTTTTGCATTAGTACGAGTTGATACCTCGACGGTTGCCGGTGTAGGCACTTCGAGGCATCCACCTCTGATGTGTCTCGGCCTTTCATGTGTCTCCGCCTTTTATGTGTCTCCATCTTTGATGTGTCTCCACCTTTGATGTGTCTTAATCTCTGATGTGTCTCCGCCTCTGATGTGTCTCCAACTCTGATGTGTCTCCAACTCTGATGTGTCTCCACCTCTGATGTGTCTCCACCTCTGATGTGTCTCCGCCTCTAATGTGTCTCCACCTATGATGTGTCTCCACCTTGATGAGGTAGATGGACTTGAGTATTGCAATAACCCCCAAGTGCTATGCCTGCGGTAGCGCAGCTACTAGTAGGGCCATCCATGTCCGATAGGTCAAGGGATAGGTTAGTTAGTTAGTTGCATATCTTTACAGGGCGTCGCAATCAACCCCGGCATTTTTTCCTATTTGTGATTTCTTGGCAAGTTTACGTTCAGTGGTTTGCCATTTATTTCTGAACGACCGGCACTCATACCATTTTTTTAAAGCAATGCAAGGCGGTCTGTTGCCAAATCGCCCGCAGCTGTGTTTCAGACGCGGTATGCGGGATTACAAACTGCGTCAGTAACGCCTTCGCCACAAATACGGCTCAAGGGATAGAAGCTAGAAGAAAACAAACACAAACCTGAGTCACAGAGACGGCTCAAGGGATAGAAGCTACAAGAAAATAAACACAAACCTAAGCCACAGAGACGGCTCAAGGGATAGAAGATAGAAGAAAATAAACACAAACCTGGGCCACAGAGACGGCTCAAGGGATAGAAGATAGAAGAAAATAAACACAAACCTGGGCCACAGAGATGGCTCAAGGGATAGAAGCTACAAGAAAATAAACACAAACCTGAGCCACAGAGACGGCTCAAGGGAGAGAAGCTACAAGAAAATAAACACAAACCTGAGCCACAGAGACGGCTCAAGGGATAGAAGCTACAAGAAAATAAACACAAACCTGAGCCACAGAGACGGCTCAAGGGATAGAAGCTACAAGAAAATAAACACAAACCTGAGCCACAGACACGGCTCAAGGGATAGAAGCTACAAGAAAATAAACACAAACCTGGGCCACAGGCATAACGATACATCTTCTTATAGTCCATGCCGTGTGGCCTTGGTGATCATGTCTGTCCATAACCCTCTGTAACATGTGCTGCCAAACATTTTTCATATTGATGTTCCTCCATGTCATGATGCAAATTGCCCAGCATCTTCTCTCTTGGTCTCCCCAGCCTCTCTTTTCCTCTATCCTTCTATTTGTGACGACACACTCCTCCAGCTTTCCTCTTCTCATGACATGTACAAAGAATGTGGACTGTCTCCTGTTGCGAGTAACCAGTTCTCTTTGTGTGTTAACTTCTTTCAGTATATCTTCGTTACTCTTTCTATCCGCCCACGGTGTTCTCATTCTTCCATATGAATAAAATAAAATTTGGTGGAACTGCGGTAAAGCTGTGAAAATGTAAACAATATAAAATAACACAAAGTAATGCAGCTTTACATAACAGAATTACGACACATACAGGAAGTTGCGGCGACTATGTTGATTACATGTTCACAGCTTTATCGCAGATCCACCAAATTTTATTTATATTTTTACTATGTTTACAACTGCAACTAAGTGTACTATCATCTTCTCTTAATCGTTATATGTTGTTATCTGGGCTTTAGATTTAATTACTTAATCTAAACCGTTAATCTTTTCTATTTTTCTGATTTATATCAACCTCCTATCTTCCATTATATCTTTTTATTCTTCTCATCCCGTCGTCATGCCTCAATATAGTTACCGGAGGTTCTTCTCCGTGACTATATATTGTGTTTTGTGTATGTATTTATTTGCTGATGAAGGTTAGTCGCCGCAACGTCCTGTATGTGTCATTCTTCTATAAAACCACATTTCCTTAGCCTTTACATATTTCCTCACTTGTCCGCTAATCTTCCATGATTTACTCCCATACATCGGGATTGGCTCAATGTAGCTCTTAAGAACACTTTTCCTCGTAAAAACAAAGCAACGCAGTACACCATATACTACCATATTTAATGAGAATGTCTAATGTTCTGGTTACTCCGCTGTTTATTCTGATACATATTAATAACACATGTTGCAACAACTGTCGTGATAATATCGCATTGGTATGTTGTATCTCAACAGGTTTATAATTTAAATAGTTCCTGGTCATTTATGGTTTAATCGCATTATGCAGTTCACTACTACCACACAATCCCCCGTGTCGAACAAGGATGAAGAGAACATCGAGGGCACTATGCATTTCAGTGAAAGGATTAAATTATTAACATTGATCGGTACTCTATAAAACAAATGTAGAGATTAGATATTACTGTACACAAAAGAAACAAAATATTGAACGCTGCAGACGCGCATGATTTATTACGATAAAGTAAGTAATATTGCCGGTAATATATTAGGGTCATAATAATATAAAAATAATGAAGCCGGTCTCCCTAGCCCAAGGGTTAACGTCTTTCTCCGTAATCCCGTATATTCTCGTGAGTAATGTAACCTGCGCGAGAATCGACAGTGGTTCTCGCCGCGTTGGTAACTTACAGGGTATATGAGCCGGTCGCTCAGAAAGCAATGGCAAACTTCTGAGCGTAATCTTGCCCAGTACATCAACAGCAGCTGGAAAATGCTGATGTTGACTGCAACGTCCTGTAAGACAGGGGTGTCAGACTCAATTTCTCAGCGGGCCAATACTCAAATCACACGTAAGGTTGCGGGCCGGGCAGGATAAACATTCAGGAAGCCGAAAATTAAACCTTTTTTAAAACATTAATATAAATTAAAACAGAAAAAAAAAGTTTTAATAATAAAACATCATTGGTATACACATTTTCACTCTTATGTCAATTTGTCAGAGCACGATGTTTGGCATGTTTTCTTGGCTACAAGTTTGTTTATGTTGGGAGTAAGTCTCAGATTATATTCTTTTATCACGGCCACATTATCTCCACAAATTAGACACACAGGTTTACCGCAAATATCAGTAAACATATATTCAGCTTCCCAGCGGCTTTGAAAGGTTCTGTTTTCAGAATCAACTTTTCTCTTGGCCATTTTAAAGGATAGCTTTGATTTTAAAAGATTGCGCATCTACCGACTGACGCTTGATTGATATCATATCAGGTTAGTCGTAGCGGGAACGGGTGATGTAATATCAGGGCATTACACTACTTTCATTTTGTATGCGCCAATACAAAAGGAGCATCTGAACGTTGCTAGGTATAGTGCATTCACATTTGTTTGCCTCCATTTAAAAATCCATATCTCAGTAACCAACTGAGGGAAAATTATGAGATTTAGCATATAACCTTATCATTATGTCCACCCAACAAAAAGAAATGTTTCTTCTGGAGATTGTACAGCAGATTTCAATGTTTGTTTATATGCGGTATATAATTTACGGATCAGAGATTAAGTCCATAATTTTTAATGTATTACACCGTCCGCCAGAAAATCAGCGTTCAATGTTGAATATTCTCCGTGGTTCACGGGATTGGCCTTATGCCAAGAACTCCACGCTGTTTAAATTGGGGGTGTTCAGAGGTGTCGTCAAGATGTGGGTTATTTCATGAAACATGATTATTTTTTTTTTAAATCTTACCACTTATCGCTAACATTGGAATGTGTGAATATTGTTCAGTGGGAATGAATGTGAAATTTTGAACACTTCAAAGCATCGCTATGAAGTTGTACACATATTTTTGTCAAGAATGTGGCGAAACGCCAGTGGCCCATATCCACATGCCTTCTTTGATTTTGGGTAAACAGTGGGAAACAGCTTTCGGGAACCCTCAGTTCTCTTATTCGCTCAATCCCCATGGAAGATAGTTCTCTTGGTTACTTTTACAACCCGTTCTTCTTAAGAGAACTATTAGAAGTCTGCCTTTTCTTCGGGAAAACCCGATAGGGCGCCTTGCACCAAATACGCACCAGTGCAACTTCTTGGGCAATTCATGTCCGTTTCAACACCTACCGTGGGACGCAGAGGTGTTTCCAAGGCACCAGGGCCGGGTTATATACTGGCCAAGACCTATTGACGCGTCCTCGTGGAGCGTCCTGGGCAACAGGTCCCTTCGGGGTCCTGGCTAAAGTCAGTAGGATCGCCGATTCCTCCGAAGTCGGAGAGTGTCTGCCTGTACGGCGAGGAACCACCAGTCTGCACACCAATAAGTCAGACATGGGACAACGGATACTCACGCAAAACTCAGGTCCTGTATGACATCACACTGATGTTGGACAACAGGATGCCTTCATTCGACATACAGGACTTCGCGTTGGAGCTCAAGCCAACGAACACAAGCAAGCAACACCTACCGTTTGGTATCTGCATCATGTCAATTTAACAATTTAAAGATTGGGACAGAAGTGCAGCATTCTACTGGTGAATGGAAAGGGAATAATTGGGTTTTAATTAGTCCTGCCAGACCTTGGCTTGTGAATCTATATTGTCTCGACTGGTGAGACGAATTGGCGAAAAGCCGGTCATGCCCTATTGTGAGTGGGTTGTCAGTTGGCCAATCTAGCTAAAAGTCGTGTTCTTGGCATGGCATGGGAACGAATCTGAGGAATATATTTCCCCAAATGATGTTGCTTGTTCTTGGCAGCAGATGGGCGGGGGCTATCTTTCTTCCTACGGCCTGAACCCTGCTTAGTGTTGTCTTTAATTTGAATATAAACATAACATATCCACGGAATGCCGGAAGGAGGGGAGGGCTCCGTGGGGACGGGTTCCAACCATTTATGTTCTGTCTTCTTAAAACGGAAGAGGGTATCCACTGGGCTATCTCTTTCATCTTTTAGCAGATAGGGTGGCTAGGTGGATTGAATAATTACTGGTCATTAAGATGATGCCAGAGAATAAATAGAGCCTTTTATATCGCTGGAGAGAACCGGAACTCATCTAGATCTACGTGTTATGTGAGGCACTGCCGGTACATTGCGGCGACAGCTCAGAAAAGAGCAGCGGCCGGAAGGGGTAGTATCTTCTTTCCTATTCTTGCTGGGAATAGGGAACTACACTTCTTTCCATACAGACCCACTACTATAATATTAGTTAAAGGGGGAAACACACATAATTACGCACACAACACCACAAGAGCTTTGTCGTGAGAAAGAGAGGGTTTGCAGGTGAGAGGGAAGCCGGGAAACGAATGTGCCCAGTAAGAATAAAGGCATGGTGTGAGAGTGGAGAGTGAATCTGGTATGAAGAAAATAGGTAGGGTCAAACGACACGACCTAGACAAGCTGAAGGCCTAGTCTAGGAAAGACGCCGCCAATCCAGGACCTCTTGTCAGGTCAGGCCAATTCACTCAGGTCTAATAACTAGTTATATATCTATTACTATTATATATTTTGTGAATGCAAATTGATATGCTGAGACCCTTAGTAGTCTCCTTGTAGACTGTACCTGAAGTTTAAGCTGGAGGCTTTCACCAATATTTATCATCTCCAGGGTCCTTCTTTTGGACGTGACTAAATCGGACAGTATCGACAGGGCCTCTATGCTAAAGCTATATACCCCTGATGAAGCCAGGTCAAGGTATTGGCCAGACCGTCCATTGTGTTTTTATCTCTGAGAGAGAGGCAAGGCTGGTCTTGGGCGAATGACAATTTGTGGTGATGGCGCAACTCAAGTCCTTTCGACGACCTAGGCTCGAATACAGTTAGGTTCGTGGCTGGGCCTACGCATAATTATCCTGCACACCCAATTTTGTCCAGGACAGTGAAAGGCACCTATCCATTCCACATTCACGAACTCTTCCCATTATTTGAAATCATTCCCAACCTTGTGCCAAATGAACTTTGAACTGACTATGTAGAGACGTCCTCGCAAACCAGTGGGCTTGGTTCTACAGCAGCCTGTTGTTCGTACAACCGATCGGGAAGGAGGAAACTAACTAAGGACATAATCGGTGAGGCAGATGTCGACTGACGGGACTTTGTAGTACTCTTCGGTCTATGATGGAAAGCCATGAGGCTCTGTGCCGGAACTGAACTCTGTGTCCCTGTTTTGTCTGTAGTGAACTATCTGTTTTAACTGCCTTGATGTTATCCTGTGCTGTCCTTTATTAAGTTATTAAAATTACTTTATAGTTTATTCTGACGATCGCCATGTTATCTATGGGTCAGCCAGAAAGACACCGCAGGGAATAGGCCCCGAGGTCGAAAGAGAGAGGAGTGACAGTGAGTCCAGGGAACGGAGGAGGGTTGGCAAGCAAAGACCTATTCCAGCCAGAGCTATATAATATTATTGAAGCATTGTGACAGGGGTAATTGGGACCCTCCACGTAGCTTGTTACAAAGAAGCTGATCGCAGGGAACTGTTTTATACTATTACAAATTCAGAAAAAAGAACAGTGCATGCATTGGGTTTGAGTAAACGGTCATTTCGTCGATGAGTGCAAGAATCAGGAATTAAACCACCACGCAATAACCAAACGGTAGGTGGAAAGGTTAATGTAGACAGCTTTGACAAGGATGTCATATGGCGAGCTATTATAAAAATGCTTGTAAAAAGTCGCTTAAAAGTCCACAGGGTCGACTTCATTGCACCGGGTTCTATCCCATACGTCTTGGTCTCTTTAGGCAGCGCGGAAAGCGTCGCACAAAGCACGAACTCAGCAGCTCTAGCGACGACCCAAAGGAGTCTCCGAAAAATTTAACTCGTGAACCGAAGGACGCGGCCCGGAATCGAACCCACAACCTTTGGAGCCCGAGTCAAAAGGCTTGACCAGTTCCCCACGGAGACTCCTAAAATTAAAAAAAAATTTGGATTTTATATCCAGGATTATCCAGCATTATAAGAATGCTGAATGCCAAAGAAACAGTGACTGTAAGAAAACTTTGGGTTTGGTTGAGAAAGAACAATAACATAGAGCTATCCAAAACAACTTTGTGGAAAATTATAAGTACATTATCTTCACTTTTAGAAAGTACAAGGCAGGTAGAAATATCCTTTGCGAGCAACCGCATTTAGAAGCCATGAGAAGCAGATACCTACGTGAAATAAGGGAAATGGGCAAAGAAAATTATGGCATAGTATATTTGGATGAAACGTGGATCAATGCGCACCACACAAGTGATAAGGAATAACAATCAGTGGATGGACAGATAAAGCGATATGTGCCCAGTAGTATAGGACAGCTTTTGGTCATGGCTCATGCTGGTAATACGCATAATGGCTTATTACAGAATGCTGGGCTCGTGTTCGTATCCAAGCATACAGGCAATAGGGATTATCATAATAAGATTAATGGTAATGTACTTAGAGATTGGCTCGAGAATACAGGGTTCCATCCATAGATAGACCGTCGTGTCCAATTATGGACAATGCATGATATCAATGTTGTTGCCCAAGAAGACAAAATACCTACAGCATCGAGCACAAAGCGAGCAATAAAGATATGGCTCCGAATGGAAAACATACAATTTCCAGACACGTATTTCTAGCTACAATTGTTGTCCCTTGTAAAACAGACGCCAAAAAGCAAGAAATATCAAATCGACAAGTTGATAGAAGAGCATCGTCATGGGTGCTTGAGACTTCCGCCGTACCATTCTAATTTTAACCCTATAGAACTTGTGTAGGCTAAAATTAAAGGACAGGTGTCAGCTGATAATACTATATTCAAATTGTCTGACGTCAAGATACTAAACCAGTCCGCGCTATTAAATATTGATAAATGTTTCTGGAACAAATGTGAGGCCCATGTGTTGAAAGAGGAGGATGACTATTGGAGAAAGGTTGGATTGAATTTTATGCAACCGAGAGCAGTCATCAACCTACTGGAATCGTCCGACACAGATTAGGGACTGGACATATCGCAGACATTAATCCACATGCACACCTACTTGGATATTTTTACTCCAACTATTCAGAAGAAGAATTGCAGGCCCTTAACATGACAGCATCGGCACAAACAATACAACTTGTCAATAGCAACAGTTTGTATTCCACAGTCATGAATTTTCAATTCCGTAAGCCCTCAAAGGTGACAAACAACTTCTTCTTCTTCTTCTTCAGCGTTCCGAGCCATTGAGACAACTGGCATTGAAAAATAAAAGCTCTAGACGCATTTAATACCAACCGTAGAGTAATACTGTGGTGGGAACTGACATATTGTGGCATAACAAGAAACGTGAGAAGAAACACGTTGTCAAATGAGGAAATAACAAACGAACATACGAATAATTCTGTAAACTTCAATGAAAAGAGGACCAACATCTTGACCGTTATGAAGGAAACCCACTACAGAGACATTCACAGCTATATTCGTCATGCATAACAGGTAATCATGTTCCGTCTCAGCAGAGTAGACATTGCACCCACTCCCAGACGAATCCGGACACGCCTTGTGTCGCCATCTGAATTGGCGGGGCATTCATCACTGTAAAACAAGTTTGTTAGCGAGAAATCCCTAGTTTTTCACCAAGACATGAAAGAAATGTCGTCGCTTTCCATGATTTAAGTTGATTTTGGACCTATCAAAGACATATTCCTTGGGTGGGGGATGGAAAAATTTCATAACGATGCAACAGACAGTTTTCAAAATAATTGATCGTGAATGACGGCATTCATTTCTGGACAGACTATAACTATAACGACGAACACTAACTCACTGCACAACTTTTATCTTCGCTTATTCTGATCGAAGTGAGAATGCTCGCAGGTAGCCTATCATTCGGAAGGCTGCTAATTAGGGAATTTGATTTGCACTTTATATCGTGACCATAAAAAAGAAAATATATTTGCTTAAAATTCTCTTTTGGGCCGAATATATTTGTACGTCGGTTGAGACCTCTCGGGTCTAATATGATTGTACGGCGGGCCGGATGTGGCCCGCGGGCCTTGAGTTTGACACATGTGCTGTAAGGGATATGGCAAAAAATAAAAGTAATATTGCACTGCTTCCACTGTAACGTGCTTCCGGATATCCGATTAAAACGGCCATTATGGACAGATGTGCTTTCCACAATCTTTACCCCCCCCCCCCCCAACCATTTTCCCCAAAAGTCTGCTTAGATGCTCGGCTGCTGGCCTGGTGATCATGGGTTCGATTCGCCACAGGGCCGGTTCGAATGTTTAAAACTAACCTGGACTCGCAAGTCCACCCAGCCTGATGTGGGACCAGGACAGGCCTTGGGGAGTTAAAGCGATTAGCCTGATACTGACCACATGACTGACCGAGTGCCACTTGGGCAACACAAATACAGGTCTGGCACTATACTCTCAAGACGCTTTCATCATCATCATCATCGTCATCATCATCATCATCATCATCATCATCATCAACATCATCATCTTCCACTTCTGCCGTCAAGCGTCGCGGGGAGGAATAATTTGCGCTCCAGCGCCCGATGGGCTCCTGTTGATAGTGTCATTCCGTGTGGTTGTACAATGTCTTTGATGTCGTCAGTCCATTTTCTTCTTGGACGTCCTCTTGGTCTCGTCGCAGATGATCTTTGATGTAACGCCAGTGATGGTAGTTGCTGGTGTTGCATTCTAACGACATGGCCAAATCACTTGATCTTCTGTCTTTCAATAAATGTGGCAAAAATGTATCTGTCTAATAACAGCATTTCTTACTCGGTCTCGGATTATTAAGTTGGCAGCTCTCCTCAGGCATCTCATCTCGCAGGTGTTGATTTTGTGAAAGTGCAAGACGCCTTAAGAAGTGTAAAAGGATCTTCACTTACCAGTCTACCTGCAAGGTAACATGTTCTGTGATTTACATAATCTCACCTGATGGAAGGTAAGGGGTCACCGCCTCATGAATAAATCTACTAGCAGTCAAACGGCTAGGTGTGTGTTAAATGATACAATCAAAAAACTTCACGGGTATCTTGGGAATGCAAAACTAAACGTGGCCTTGTTGTTTCTTAGGATCTTACCGTGACTTTTTGTTTCTTGTTAGGGAGTCTCCGTGGCCGTCTGCCTCACGTTCCGGAAGTTGTGGGTTCGATTCCGGGCTACGTCGTTCGGTTTACGAGTGCAATTATCTCGGAGACTCTTGGGGGGGGGGGGGGTCGTCGCTGGGGTTACGGAGTACGTTGCTTTGTGTTACGATCTCGGCAGGCCGCGCTGCGGAAAGAAACCGAGCCATATATGGTAAAGTAAACCCAGGTGGAAATCTATACTCTTGTCTCTTAAACGTTTTTTATACCCTTGTTTCTTGTTGTGTAGACATCATTTTAATGTTTCATTAATACTGGATAGACCAGCTTTATCTAAAACCTGTTTCTCAATACAATCAAGACTATTGTTAGTGTAAAGGATCAGTTACATTGCACACATATATCTCCACAAGTACCTCAGCTCTCTAACACAGACAGGATAAGGAGATTTTTATTACAGTGCACATACTCCGCAGTACAGGCAAGGCTCAAAATGTGTGTACAAGAATTAGACATGCTATGAATATTATTTTTATGGGTGAGTTTTCCAACTGTAAAATTTGGCGAGGGCAGAATTCTATTAAGTCTGCTGTTTTTCGATTGTCAAGTCCCGATGAATGTTTCTTCGTGTGTTTGTGAGTTTGTGTGTGTGTGTGTGTGTGTGTGTGAGAGAGAGAGAGAGAGAGAGAGAGAGAGAGAGAGAGAGAGTATGTGTAAGAAAGAGAATGAGAGAGAGAGAAAATGTGAGAAAGAATGTGTGAAAGAGACATGGAATGTATGTTAGAGAAAGACTTTGAGAGAGAGAGAGAGAACGTGAGACAAAGAATGTAAGAAAGAGAACGAACGAACGAACTTTATTTTCAAAGGGTAACAAATTTGGCACACAGGCCCGTCTTACATTCCGCCCTTCCAATCACTCATCTTTCGTTCATCAGTGCATAGTGCATTCACATAGGAAAAAAATAATTGTCAAATGAATGTTGTAAACATAAGCAATGCATGTTACCCTGTTATTAGACAAACCCCCACCCACCCATCCCCTATCCATCCGCGTGTCCCCCCCCCCACACACACATCCACCACCCAACCACACACATACCCACAGGCACATACATTCCCCCATCCATCCACCCATCCCACACATCCCCCCACATGCACAATCTCCCCATCCACACACACACATCTCCCACCCACCACACATCCCTCCACACACATCCCCCACCCACACACACACAAACCCAGACACACATGCATATATCCACCCATCCATCACCAACTCACACATCCCCCCACCTTTACACATCTCCCCACCCACACGCACACATCCTCCACCCATCCCATAACCTACCAACACCCACCCACCCACATATCCTCCACCACCCACCCACACACCCCAACCTCTCAGCCAAACACACATCCCCCAACCACATTTCCAACACCCACACACACATATTCCCGCCAACTCACATATCCCGCAACTACATCAACAAACACATGTTTTTTTTTTTTCGAAGAGGTAAGAACTGGGCCTGAGTGAACTAAAAAAGACAGTAAAGTTCATAAAAGAGACAACATTGCAGTTATAGACAAATTTCAAGCGAGCGAAAGAAGAATATTATTATTATTGTTGTTGTTATTATTATTATTATTATTAAAGGGGAAATATTCTGTAGTGAGATAGTGTTCGAATAGTTTGCGATTGTATGCATAATGATTGGTGATGTCTATACTTTCTTGTGAAAGATTGTTCCACAGCTCAGCTGCCAGCAGTCATGAGCAGTAAGTCAGAAGTCAAACATGCATGTTCCATGTCCTTTGCCGGACGCTGCGATCAACATTAGGCTGATTTTCTAGGCAATTTGATGTCCAGTAGTTTACTGAAGCTGTCTTAATAATAAGTCAACGTTTAAGTCTATTTAACAGGTGTAGGGAATGAACTCGCTAACCCGCCATCAGCGCAGTTGGTCAAGAATGTCTGTCCACACCCTAGGGTGCATTCAGCGTATGGTACTGGACAAATATGTTTATAGACCAATCGGCAGTATCACACCGGTCGTCTTTACTTCCCAGGACATTTCCTGATACCCATTTTAGGATGAGTCGACCATCCGAGGTCAGTTTTAAACATTTTAATCCGCCCCGGTGCTAATCGAACCCATGACTATATGGTCGACAGGCGATCATCCAGACACTACCGCAGCTTGCTAAAGAGCAGCAGTTTTAGTGTAATGGTGCCAAATCGGGAAAGCCAGAATAAAAATATCAATACTGTTAGACCAAGAAAAAAAAGTTAGTGCATATCATTTACAGGACGTAGCAGTCAACCTTGCCGGCTTCCTGGCCTAGATGTTAGCGACTTTTCTCCGTAATCTCGTATACTCTCGTAAGTAACGTGACGACGGTGAGAATCAGCAGTTGTTCGCATCGCGTCGGTAACTTAAGGGGTAAGTGAGCCGTCCGCTCAGAAAGCAATGGCAAACTACTGAGCGTAATCTTGCCAAGAAATCAACAATCAGCTGAAAGATGCTGATGTTGACAGCGATGTCCTGTAAAGGATATGCAAACATTTTAATTTAATTTTTAAGCAGTCCACCTTAGCATGTTTGGCTGTTCGTGATTCCTGGGCAAGGTTAAGTTCAGCAGTTTGTCATTGCTTACTGAACTACCGGCAACCATATCATTTCATTTAATAAAACAACGCAGGGCGGTTCTTCGAACGCGGTATGTAGGATAACGAACAACGTCCGTAACCCCTTAGATCTAGAAAGATATAGCTAAATATGAACATCTTTTATAAACATAACATGACAAGCTAAGCGACCATGGTCAAATGTAAGGTGCCAGAAAACAAGATGAGCATTGTTAAACTCTAGCATGAAGGGTCAGCATGGCCGAAGAGATAAGGTCGCTAGGTCTTAAACATCCGGTGTGCTGATGCCGAGGTTGCGGGTTCAACCCTTACAACTGTCAGTTGGACTAAAAATGTTTACTTCTCATCCTTGACTTGGAGTCGTAAATTACAAGTACCTAAGAAGTCGCCTGATGGCGAGGGAAACTGGCATTACGGAAAGATAATCCACACGCAGAAATTAGTCCAGTGCACTGGAAGTAGTAGCAAGTATATGGATTACGTTTGAGTTCAAAGCACGCGAACCTAAGAGAAGAAGAAAAGCATCGCAAAATATTACCTCTGATACTTACTTCCTTCCTCTACTTCTACAGGGTGTATTTTTAATGACTGTGCAGCGTTTGAAAATATTGCTGGTACAAGTTTTGTATTTACCTATTATGTTGCATGAACTTTACAGAGGGTGAATACACAACTTGGATCGGCAATATGTCAAACACTGCACATACATTAAAAATACACCCTATATGTCGTAAAGGTAAGGAGCATTGGGCATATGGTGCTAGACCCATGTTTAAAGACCAATCCTCGCTTTATCGGTGACGTGGTCAGTATCACATCACTGGCCTTAACCTCCCAAAACATTTCCTGCTATTCATTTTAGGCTAGGTTGACTCAGTTAAAAATTCGAACCCGCACCACTACGGATGGAAACATGGCCACCGGGCCAGCATTTGGCCACTACGCCACTACGACTGCCAACTTCCACGAGTGCCTATCAACACCTGTGCCTGTATTTCTCGTATTATTTCTGGGCCCACCAGTGCTTCTCCGGCAATTGGTGTTGTGTGTACTGAGCGCCTTTCACGCGGTGATCGACAGTTGGCCACCACTGATAAAACAGCGTCCACCACTGACAAAATTCAGTGCCCACCACTGATATATAAAACTAAGGTATTTCATGAATTGGAATGTGATGAAATGATCTTCACAATGATAGATATATTACTCGTAAAGCTGACGGTAAAGATCTCAAAATGTTACAGAATATTTAATGGAAACAGGTAGCAGCAATTAAAGTGGGAAAAGAGGACAGTAATGAAGCAAAAAAAAAAGGTGTGTTTGAAATCAAAAACAGGAAAGATAATATTAGAGGAAGATGCTATAATGAAGAGGTGGAATGAGTATATAAGAGAATTATATGAAGGAGAAAGGGAAGAATTAACAGAAGATAGTAACTTAGAAGGTCCACCTATTCTGAAAGAAGAAGTCGCTGACGCAATGAAACGTATGAAGAAAGGAAAAACAGCTGGGCCAGATGAAATCACAATAGAAGAATTAGAAGTATTGGGAGAATTTGGAGTAGATATATTAACCAAAATGTTGAATGATATTTACAGCAGTGGATATTTACCCAGTGATATGCTGAAATCTGTATTTATAGCTATACCAAAAAGACCAGGAGCAATTTGATTGTGAAGATTTTCGTACAATTAACCTTATAAACCATATCACTAAGCTTCTACTCAGAATCATAATGAGAAGAACCAAAAAGAAAAGAAAAATGGAAATTAGTGAAGAACAGTATGGATTTGTGGAAGGAAAGGGCACAAACAATGCAATTTATACATTACGGACACTAATAGAAAGGTCAATAGAGAAACAGAGAGACATATATTTGTGCTTCATAGATTATACTAAGGCATTTGATAAAGTAAAACATGATGAACTGATTAAAATGTTGGAAGAAATCAACACTGATGGAAAAGATTTAAGAATAATAAAGAATATTTACTGGAACCAAGTAGCAGCAATTAAAATGGGAAATAAAGAGGGTAGTTACGAACAGATAAAGCTAGGAGTACGACAAGGGTGTGTCTTGTCACCAGATCTTTTCTCCCTGTATAGCGAAGTAATAATGAGAGAGATCAAAGAGATGCCAGGAATACTAGTTGGAGGTTATAATATAAATAATATACGCTATGCAGATGACACAGTATTGGTGGCGGATAATTCAACAGACCTACAACAATTATTAGACGTTGTAGTAACAGAGAGTGCAAGGAAAGGATTCTCCTTGAATATCAAGAAAATAGTAACAATGGTAATATCAAAGAAAATGGTGACACCAAAATGTGACATAGAAATAGAAGGGAAAATCCTTAACCAAGTTGATAATTTTAGATACCTAGGGGCATTTATAACATCAGATGGAAGATGTACAACAGAGATTAGGAGCAGAATAGGGCAGGCAAAAGCCGCATTTCAGAAAATGAAGAGTATCTTATGCAATAAGTCACTATCACTGAATGTAAGAAAGAGAGTGCTGAAATGCTATGTAGAACCAGTTTTGCTGTATGGCAGTGAATCTTGGAATGTAAATGAACAATTAAGAAGAAATTAGAAGCAACAGAGATGTGGTTCCTGAGACGAATGTTGCGAATTCCTTGGACTGCCAGAGTAACTAACGACGACTGCCTGAAACAGGCTAACGAAACTAGAACATTATATACAACAATAAGACAGAGACAAACAGCTTTCCTCGGTCATGTGATGAGAAGAGAGGCATTGGAGAACATAGTAACAACTGGAAAGATCGAGGGGAAGAGAGGCAGAGGTAGACCAAGAGAAGTGATGCTGGATGGATTGAGACGGTGGCATGGAGGAATATCAGCAGCAGAGTTGATCCAGAAAACCAAAGACCGAGATCTATGGAGAGCCATAAACGCCTACGCCAGCCGGCACGGCACTTGATGATGGTGATGAATGAAGCAAAAAGTAAGACAAGGTTGAGTTTTGTCACCGGATATTCTCTCTCTCTCTCTCTCTCTCTCTCTCTCTCTCTCTCTCTCTCTCTCTCCCCCCCCCCCCCTCTCTCTCTCTCTCTCTCTCTCTCTCTCTCTCTCTGACGAAGTAATAAGGGGAGAGATAAAGAAAACGACAAGAATACGAGTTGCTGGTTATACAAGCATATCATCAATCTACACCAGTGGTTCCCAAGCTTTTCAAGCAGAGGGTCATATCTACTATTTTCGGTAGTTAAGCAGGCCACAACGTTATACAATTATAAAAAACTTGCAATACAATTCCTACCTTTCTTAACTTTCGTCAACAAAATTCTAAACCTTTAAAAGCCAGTCAATGTCAGCACTACGCTGCGGTCATTTTTTGGTTTAAAATCAAAAGTTCATTTAACAATACATTTTTAATCAGTTTCGAAAATCGTTATTAATGTAATTAATTTACAATTGTAACTGTTCTTCATAATTAGTTACTTCGGTTTAGATGCCAGTTTATCAACATTGTGCCCAAAGTCATAAGCGCAGCTAGGTTACTGTCAGTGAGTCTGGAACGTTGCTTGTTTTTTTGTTTTTTTTTTCTTATAACGGTCATTGCGGAAAATGACTACTCGCATCTGCAAGTCGAATCAAAACGACAAATGTATCTCTGGGCGAATGAACGCAAGGGCTCAAATTGTTCGACAGGCAATAGTCGCTAGAATGAAATCATATGATCAGCTGAAGGTTAAGCAGGCAGCTCCAGAAATATACATCTCAGTGCAGAATTGCATTTCAAATCAATTACTTCGTGCTGAAGGTTTTGCTGTAATTGACGGAGCTTGGCATCAGGAAATACGAACGGATTTATGAAGAGGGCAACATTATCCTACTCTATTGTGAACTCTTGAAATCTCGAATGAAACGAGGCCTCGCGTGCCACTTTCTGACAGCTGCCAAGTGGCCCGCGGGCCGTGATTTGGGAACCTCTGATCTACACTATGCAGATCGCAAAATATTGATGTATCATATACATGTATACGCAAAAGATATGCAACAACTTTTGAACACTGTAGTAACAAATAGTTGAAAAAAGGACATCCTTGAATATCAAGTAAACATAAACAACAATTATATAAAACTACAACTCGACACTAACATTTTATATAACAATGGAAGGGACCATACTTAAATAAGTTGATAAAAGTAATTCCCTTTTGGCGATCTTGACATCAGATGGGAAATGCTTGATAGAGGTTAAGAGTAGAATAGGTCAAGTTGCATTTCAGAAAATTAAGAGTATCTGATGCAAGAAGAGGCACCATAATTGAATGTCAGAAAGAGCTTAAAATATTATATAGAACATGTTTTGTCATACGGCAGTAAATCATGAAACCTGAACGATCAATTAGAAACAGTTTGGAGGCAGCCGGGATGTGTTTCTGATACGTATGCTGTCAATGTCTTGGGCAGCCAGATAACTAATAACGATTGGATACAAACGGCTAATGAAAATAGAGCAATAATGACAACTAGAAGAAAGAGATGAGCATTGTTCTTTGGTCACCTAAGGAGAAGGGAGGCATGGGGGTCGTATCATGGCGATTGGAAAGATCAGCGGTAGCAGCGATTGAGCCAGACCGACAGAAATGATGCTTGATACTCTAAGATGTTGACATGGAGGAATCTCATCTGTAGAACTGATCCACAATTACAAGGACCGATATTTGTGGTGGGACATGAACGCGAACATCAATTTGCAGGACACCTGGTGTTGATGATGGTGGCTTGCTTGATGGAGACTGGGTTAAATAGCAACCTGTTGATGCGATTGTGTGCAAGCAGAAATAAAAAATTGATATTATACACTTACAGAATTTGATATGCAAAAATACCGATGTTAATTAAAACGGAGAAAAAAATTAAGCTGGGAAAAAGTTGAGTGTAGGGGCATTAACGTCTGTGTTAATTGTATTCAGAAACCAGTTTTAAATAATGCTGGATAATCCAGTAATAATGAAACATACTAAATGGTGGCTAAACACAGAAGCGTACAACAGAGTACCATTGGATTTTTTAATGCTTCAGCTTCTTGAACTCAAAATAAGTCCATTCCTCCTTAGTTGGATCGCTGCAGCCCTCTTCTAAAGGAAAGCAGTTTTTAGAGGTGGCAGTTGGACGTCGGAACCAACAACAATATATCCTGGCCTACCACAGGGATCACCATTATCTCCGGTACTGTTCAACGTCTACACTGTGAGAATCACCAGTGAGCAGATCACTGGACCTGGTAGGACATTGTCATATGCCGACGATGTTTTAGTGTATCGCCAGGTTAAGGATAGAGATCAGGTTGTTGTGGAACTACAAACCGAACTCAATCGCATAAGTATTTGGTGAATAATCATATTGTCAACACTCCAACACAAACTGTACATCTGTGTTCAGAGACCGTGGAAAGAACGAAGGCAATGAATTACCTGGGAATGCGATTTCATCGAAGCCTTGCTTATAATGAGCACATAAACCCAAGCGTGGGTTGGCTGCGATGCGAGTGATGGCGGCAGCAAACTGTGAGCAGCGCCATCTATATCTTCTATACGAAGGGCTGGCCATGTCTGTTTTTGAGTATGCGATGGCAATCCTGACTCTCAGCCATAAGCAGATAGAAAGGATGGAAAGGATACAGAATGAAGCTATGCGCATTATTCTTGGATGTACAAGAGATACAGCATGCAGGGCGATGCGCTAACTTCTTGATCTTCCAACCATTGAAGACAGAATACAAGTCTGCAGAGCTCGCGCCTACCTCAGAGTTAACGCAAACACACAACATCCACTGCATAGTGAAATTATGAAGGTGAAGGGCAGCAGGTTAAAAAGAGGACGGTCGTGGATGGGTCAAGCCGAAGACATTCTTCAACATGTGTGTTCACTTGAGGACTTAGAACCTGGCGAGGAGTGGGTACAAGTGCCAGCAGATTTCTGCACATCCTTTTCAGTTTGCATCCAACTAGACAGAAAATGCAGACAAGAAAACCCGACAGCTGTGGAGGCGGAAGTACAAGCGTTGATTTTCAAGAATTCGTTAGAAGGTGATGCTGTCATTTACACAGATGGGTCGGTCGACCGACATGTGAGAAGCTCATGGGCCTTTACGGCTAAAGCCGGAGGGAGAATTGTGAAGGAGGACTCTGGTGCTTCTGCTGAGACCACAAGTAGCCTGACTATGGAAGTCATGGCAGTAAGTAAAGCAATAACATGGCTCGAGACACAGACATTCACTAGGGCATGTTTCCTTAGCGACTCAATGAACATGCTCAAGAGGATAGAGATTGGGGGGGGGGGGGATCCGAAGAGAATGGTTGCTGTCTCTGGAGCGGTCTCGGCTGGCAAAGATTAGTTTCATCTTCGTGCCAGGGCATGCGGGAGTACAAGGGAATGAGCGGGTTGACAAGCTCGCAGGTAACGCTACTGTGGAGAGCGGACGCGCCATGGACCAGGCTGACATTCTGAATGTTCTACGAGAACCAAGTGATGACTGAATCTACAACCATGGCCAGACTGCGAGAACAGCAAATGAAAAGAGGGGTGGCCAAACAAGAACAATACGCAGGAAGCCAATGAAGATTGATAAACCAACACAGAACTGGTGTCGTTAACCGCTACAAGCTGCGGGATTTGCTGAGGAGGGGATCCGAGCACTTATGGACTGAATGGTTCGATGTGCAATGAGGATGATCTGTCGACTAACTAACTAACTAACTAACTAACTAACTAACTAACTAACTAACTAAACACAGAAGCCAAAAACAATATGTTGCACTAATTATTGCTAGCATATTTTGCTGCATCTCGTCAGTTATATATCGTATGAAGTGAATAATGTAATACTACTTGGGCTGAAACACTTAAAACGTATAGTCACAGGTATTGTTCCAACATGGAACATCTGTTATCACCGCGGTATTAAACATTTAACAACAACTCTTTCTGTGTGCATATAACGGACTGGAACTGCTATAAAAAAAATGTTTCTCCAGAAATGAATGCCGTCATTCACTATCAATTATTTTAAAACCTGTCTGTTGCATCGTTATGAAATATTTCCTGCCGTCTTATATTTAACTCCCCTTCTTCTGAATAGTTGGAGCAAAAATATCCAAGTAGGTCTGCATGTGGATTAATGTATGCGATCTCCCCAGACCTTAATCTGTGTCGGACGATTCCAGTAGGTTGATGACTGCTCTCGATTGCATAAAATTCAATCCATCCTTTCTCCAATAGTCATCTTAACACATGGTCCTCACATTTTTTTTCTACTAACTTTTATAAATATTTAATAGCGCGAACTGGGTTAGTATCTTGACGTCAGACAATTTGAATATAGTATTGTCAGCTGCCACCTGTCCTTTAATTTTCGCCCACACAAGTTCTGTAGGGGTAAAATGAGAATGGTACGGCGGAAGTCTCAAGCACCCATTATCTTCTATCAACTTGTCGATTTGATATTTCTTGCTTTTTGGCGTCTCTGTTACAAGGGACAACAATTCTAGCTAGGTATGTTTTCCATTCGGAGCCATATCTTTGCTGCTCCCTTTGTGCTCGATGCTGTAGGTATTTTGTCTTCTTGGGCAACAACATTGATATCATGCATTGTCCATAAATGGACACGACGGTCTATCTAGGGATGGAAGCACATTATTCTCGAGCCAATCTCTAAATACATTACCATTCATCTTATTATGATAACCCCTATTGTCTGTATGCTTTGATACGAATACGAGTCCATCGTTCTGTAGTAAGCCATTATGCGTATTGCCAGCATGGGCCATGACCAAATGCTGTCCTATACTACTGGGCACATATCTTGTTCTTTATCTTTCCATCCACTGATTGCCATTCCTTATCGCTCGTGTGGTGCGCATTGATCCAATTTTCATCCAAAATACACTATGCCATAATTTTCTTTGCCCATTTCCCTTATTTCACGTAGGTATCTGCTCCTCATGGCTCCTAAATACGGTTACTCGCAAAGGATATTTCTACCTCCCTTGTACTTTCTAAAAGTGAAGCCTAATGTCCTTATAATTGTCCACAAAGTTGTTTTGGATAGCTCTATATTATTGTTCTTTCTCAACCAAACCCTAAGTTTTCTTTCAGTCACTGTTTCTTTGGCATCCAGCATTTTTATAATAGCTCACCTTATGACATCCTTGTCAAAGCTATCTACAATAGCCTGTCTACCTACCGTTTGGTTATTGCGTGGTGGTTTAATTCCAGATTTTTGCACCCATCGACGAAATGACCGTTTGCTCAAACCCAGTGCATGCACTGTTCTTTTTTCAGAATTTTTAATAGTATATATAGTACGAATAGTAATAGTATAATAGTGCAATAGAATAATAGAATAGTAATAGTAAAATAGTATGGCCGGTCGCCATGTGTAATGTCTTGCGAACGCGGTTTGTGAGTACGTATACCCGGGTATGCAGATGATACAGTCTTGATTGCAGACAATGAACAGGACCTGCAACATTTAGTAGATGCGATTGTTACACACAGTGAACAACTAGGGTTAGAATTAAATTGTAAAAAGACACAGATTATGGTCGTCACTAGGAAGGACGAAATACCACAATGTAATATACAAGTAAATGGGAATATTCTTCAACAAGTGAGCAGGTACAATTATCTCGGAACAGTAATAACATCTGATGGGAGATGCCTTGAAGAGATTAGAACAAGAATCGCCATGGCAAAAGTAGCCTTTAGCAAGATGAAAAACATACTGACCAATAAAAAGATGTCAATTGAAACGAGAAAAAGAGTGTTGAGATGCTACATAGAACCTGTACTTTTATATGGATGTGAAGCTTGGACAATGAGCAGCCAGGCTGAAAAACATCTGATGGCTGTAGAAATGTGGTTTCTGAGGAAAATGCAAAGAATACCATGGACAGCCAGAAAGACCAATGAACAAGTCCTTCAAGAAACAAATGAAGATCGTAAACTGATCAGAGACATTAGACGTAGACAGTCACAATTTTTTGGGCATGTTATGAGAAGAAATGATTTGGAGAACTTGGTGACAACTGGTAAGATCGAGGGGAACAGACCAAGGGGAAGACCTAGAAACAAGTATCTGGATGGCTTGGCCTTGTGGCATGGTCGAGACAGAAACACGGAACTGATCCACGACTCTGTTGATCGAGTGAGATGGCAGAACATGACCGCCCACGCTTACCGGCATGGCACATGATGGATGGATGGATACCCGGGTTCGAAACACAGCGGTACTGGTTTTTCGAAAAAGGTATAGGTGCCGGTCGTTCAGAAAACTATGGCAAACTACTGAACGTAAAATTTGCCCAGGATTCAAGAATAACAAAAATGCTGGGTGCCATACTATAAGTCCGGCGTGTTCATAAACGGTTAAACACAACTGAGCAAATAGTATGTCACTTAAATGTCTGGCTCGACACAACAATCGTAAAAGCAAAATGAACAAACGTTCAACGCTGGAACCGCAAGGTAAATGACTTTGAAGATAACGGCCATGCAGAAGATTTTGATAAGTAATAACATTTAATAAGAGCTCACAGTCAGTTTGAGATTTCTATCAATTCTATCCATACCTAGGGGCTTGTTGTTGCCAAGCAGGGCCTAGTTCTATTTACAGGAACTCATCCATACCTAGGAGCTTGTTGTTGCCAAGCAAGGCCTAGTTGTATTTACAGGAACTCATTGAAAACTCAACACTAACCTGCTTACATAGATATTGTACCTTCGTATCTACCATTGCCCTTCTGTTATTCTGCCTGAAGTTCTCATTTGCCGCTCTGTACGATGTAGGTCTAGGTACAACCGTAAGTTCTGTAGCGACACCTTGTAGCAATCCCTGTATATCTTCTTTCCCTGCTATCTCCGTCGCAGCCACTGCTTTATGTGCCAACACTATTCCATCGCTAACATTTGCATTTTCACGGCCTGTTCTTACATTCCCAATCCGTGTCCTTCCTGTTGTCCTCTGACGTCACTGTGACGTTTGTTCTGTCTACCGACAGTCTCTTAGTTTCTTGTGGGGTTTTCCATATATGATCGTTGGCTGCTGAGGATGGGGACGGAGCGCTTATGGGAATATCCCGAATGCTGTGATGTCGGTTCCTAAATCAATCAATCAATCAATCAATCAAATCCCCATATGATTTTCTACCGCCTTTTCCGATGACGTCATTCTGTCTAAACGCTATGTGGCACTGGGGTTGACTGCTACGTCCTGTGAAGGACATGCAACTAAATTTTTATTTTATAGTAGTATGAAACAGTTTCCTGCTATCAGCTTTTTGACAAAAATATGTGTACAACTTCATAGCGATGCTTTGAAGTGTACAAAATTTCACATTCAGCCCATTGATCAATATTCACACATTCAATGTTAGCAATAAGTGGTAATATTTTAAAAAAAAATAATAATAATAATAATCAGGTATCATGAAAGAACCCACATTGACGACACCTCTGAACATTCCCAGTTTAAACAGCGCGGGGTTCTTGCTATAAGGCCAATCCCGTGAACCACGGAGAATATTCAACATTGAACGCTGATTGTCTGGCTGAAGGTGTAATACATTTAAAATTATGGACTTAATCCCTGACACGTAAATTATATACCGCATATAAACAAACATTGAAATCTGCTGTACGAAATTTTTTTTGTTGGGTGGACATAATGATAATGTTATAGGCTAAATCTCATCATTTTCCCTCAGTTTGTTACTGAGATATGGATTTTATACGGAGGCAATCAAATGTAAATGCACTATAATTATACTATATTTGAGCAATAGTTTATTATTCGTACAATACAGTATACCAAACGCTTCTTCTTTGTTAACGTTGTGGCCATAGTTTACGAGTTATTAAGAAATTGACGAGGGGGGAGTTTTATAGCCTTTCGACTGCACAGGAATTCCCGAAGAATGGTTTCTACTCAATAATAAAGCGGAATGGCTTGATCATGCGGATAAACAATCACAAACTAAAGTAGTACCTTACAAGGAAGGACCCCCAGGTCAGGTGAACAGAAATCACAGTAGGAAAATGAATAAAAACAATATAACAATAACCAAGAAAAATTGATTAAAAATACATTAAAACATGCCACATATAGCTGAGACTTCGGTTATAATAATCTCTGTATAGAACAAAACAATCATGGCTAATAAGATAATTATTATAAATTATTACACATGTAATTAAAAGAAACAAGACATACATTCCTGAGGGAATGAATACTTGCCAGATTTTTTTCCCACTTGCTTTGAACTCAAGCGTAGTTCATACACGTGGTACTACCTCTATCCAAATATACTTATGTCCGCAAAACTACAGAATATACATAATATATTCACACCAACCCCGTGCTACCAGTGTCAAACTAGGCCAGAATCATATCCCAGAGTTCCAGATTAATTCTGTCGGTGCACCATCAGATAGGTACCATCATCATCACTTGGTGTCGTGAGATGTATACACACACACACACGCACACACACACGCACGCACGCACACACACACACACACACACATATATATATATATATATATATATATATATATATATATATATCTTATATATAAATTAGGATCTCCGTCCGTCTGTCTGTCTGTATGTCTGTCTGTATGTCCGTATGTCCTTTATACGTTCGCGAACGGCCCATCCGATTGAGATGAAATTTTCTACACGCCTTCCTTTCATTCCAGAGCTGCCAACTGTGATATTTTGTTAGTGTGAAATCGCCTGCTTACTCAGTATTATTTCATTTTTCATTTTTCATCATAATTTCATATATTTCAGGGGACCTAACTCTGTAAAAGTTATTTCAAGGGGCATAACTTTTCTGTATAACTTATAGTCATATTGTGGCATCGTTTTCAAAGATTTATAAACTCTTTGTCCATAGTTATGTACCGGCATATGAGTTATAATAAATAATGATACAATCTGTAAGGCATTTTCAAAGTTTTCATAAAAATAATGCACAATGCATAACATTGTAACTCATCTTTTTTTGCTTAAGAAGTTACTGTAGTCATGTAGGTGATTAGAAAGAGTTTTCATTAAAAATAATGGATGGTGTGTGGAAGAACGTTCTTTTAAGTTACTTTTTTTTGTTGTATGAATTTAATGAAGCCGGACAGGGTCAGGCAGACAGATAGACAGACAGACAGACAGACAGATAGACAGTCGGGAACAGGAACTTATATGACTACTTATATAAATTAAATGAGATGCTTCACACCAGGAGCTGTGCGATGCCGGGCCGGGTCAGACAGACAGACAGACAGACAGACAGACAGACAGATAGTCGGTAACGGGAACGGGAACTTATATGACTACTTATATGAATTAAATGAGATGCTTCCCACCAGGGACTGGGCGAAGCCGGGCAGGGTCAGGCAGACAGATAGACAGACAGATAGACAGACAGATAGACAGACAGATAGACAGACGGGAACTTATATGACTACTTCTTCTTCTTCTTCTTCTTCTTCAGCGTTCCAAGCCATTGAGGTTCTTTGCTGCAAATACAATCCGTCTCCATTCGTCTCTCTGGTGGACCTTCTCTTGCCAGTCGTTGATTCCAAGTGCTTGTAGGTCTGTACATGTATTATCTCTCCACCGCCTTCTTGGTCTACCTCGGGGTCTACGGTCATTTATTTCCTGAGTGTAAGCGAGTTTTGTTTCCCTATTATCTTCCATTCTTTCTATATGCCCCAGCCATTGTAGTCTATTAGCCTTCATGATACCAGTGATTAGCGGGGACTTAAACAGATCATAAATGTCTTTGTTACTTCTTCTTTTCCACTCTCCACCTTGTGTATCCCTAATGGGTCCAAAGATGCGTCTTAAAATTTTGTTCTCAAAGGTTTGTAACAAGGCTTCGTCTCCTTTCGTTGTACTCCAGGTTTCAGAGCCATACAGCACAACTGGTCTGATCAGTGTTTTGTATATTGTGATTTTGGTGTTACGAGATAGCGCCTTTGATTTTAGTAGATGTTGTAGTGCATAGTATATCTTATTTCCAGAGTTGATTCTAGTTTGCATTTCTTCCCTTATGATGTTGGAGCAGTTGAAGATTGTACCCAGGTATTTGTATGTTTCCGTTCTTTTAATGGTCATATTATCTATTTGTATGTGGCCAGAGTTTCTAGCCATTCCGTCTCTTGAAATTACCATATATTCTGTCTTATCTTGGTTGATAACCAGCCCCATCTGTTGGGCGTTTCCCTTTAAGTGAGTCAATATTTCCAATGTCTTTTGTTCACTCTGCCCTATAATATCTATATCATCTGCATAACCAAGCAGCTTGGATGTTCCTCCAATATCACATTCCTCCTTTACCTTCCTTACAACTTTCTCTAGAGCCAGATTGAAGAGTAGCGGCGATAGTGCATCACCCTGTTTCAAGCCAGATGTTATTTGGAAGGGGTCTGATTTCCTGCCTTTATATGTTACTATATTATAAGTATCTTCCATGCATAGTCTGGTCATGTTGATTAACTTCCTTGGTATTCCAAATTCCTGCATAGCATTCCATAGACTATTCCTATGGACACTATCATAAGCCTTTTTAAAATCCACAAAAATGTTATGGAGATCTCTTTTATATTCCCAATGTTTCTCGGCTATTTGTCGTAAGATAAATATCTGATCTATTGTTGATCTGTTTTGTCTAAAACCCGCCTGGTAGTCACCTAATATGTCTTCTGAATATGGTTTAAGTCTATTTAGTAATACTGCGGATAGTATCTTATAGCTTGTGGACAGTAGTGATATTCCAGACAGATAGACAGTCGGGAACAGGAACTTATATGACTACTTATATGAATTAAATGAGATGCTCCACACCAGGAGCTGGGCAATGCCGGGCCGGGTCAGACAGACAGACAGACAGACAGACAGACAGACAGACAGTCAGTCGGTAACGGTAACGAGAACTTATATGACTACTTATATGAATTAAATGAGATGCTCCCCACCAGGGTCTGGGCGAAGCCGGGCAGGGTCAGCTAGTATATATATATATATATAAGTACGAAACGTATTACACTCTGGAGATAACGGACTGTTAGCTTCCTGTAAATTATATTACCTAAGGCAAACATTTACAGAATTAATAAAAGCTGTGTTCAAGATTCTTCTTCTTCTTCAGCGTTCCGAGCCATTGAGGTTCTTTGCTGCAAATACAATCCGTCTCCATTCGTCTCTCTGGTGGACCTTCTCTTTCCAGTCGTTGATTCCAAGTGCTTGTAGGTCTGTACATGTATTATCTCTCCACCGTCTTCTTGGTCTACCTCGGGGTCTACGGTCATTTATTTCCTGAGTGTAAGCGAGTTCAAGATTGCCATCAGGAAATAATGGCTGTCTTTTGGTGTCTCAGGAGATGTGAGTTACGTCAACGGGACTATAGAATGTAAATGTGGGGATCTACGTAAAACTCTTTCAGACTTAATGCTTGGTCAGGGGATCTGCTAACCTGCATTACTTCAGTTTTTGTTGCATTTATATTCATATTGTATCTGCTGCATGTTGAACTCAGCTTATTACTATGATCTTGCAGTCTGCCCTCGTTGCAATAAAACAGGCACTGGTCGTCTGTAAATAAAAACTCGTTTATTGCGAGTGGATCTGTTGTTTCGGCTAAAGTAATTAGTTCGAAATTTTCCAGGTCGGTTCTGTCAAGGCTCGCTTCGTTGGATACTCTGTCTGTGTAGATACTAAATGGCAAGGGTAGGGGGGAAGAGAGAGAGCGAGAGAGCGAGAGAGAGAGAGAGAGAGAGAGAGAGAGAGAGAGAGAGAGAGCGAGAGAGCGAGAGAGAGAGAGAGAGAGAGAGAGAGAGGCTGGTTGTCCCGGCAACAATAGTTGACTGGTGTAGTCGCCTGTCACTTCTGCTCATATTTAATTCAGACTAGATAAGTCCAAATATATTGAATTTCTCTTTGGCTTTTCGCGAGTGCAATTGTCACTTTATCTTTCACCACGACAACTGGAAAGATCAACGTGAAGAGAGGCCCATGCTGACCAAGAGAAATGATGTTGGCTGGATTGAGATGTTGGCGTGGAGGAATATCATCCGCTGAGTTGATCCAGAACACCAAAGACAGAGATCTGTGGAGAGATATAAACGCCTGCGCCAGATGACTTGATGATGATGATGATGATGATGATGATGATGATGATGATGATGATGATGATGATGATGATGATGATGATGATCATGATGATGATGATTTACAGGATTTTGTAATCAATCCCAGCATTTTTGTTGTTTGCTGTTTGTGATCTACTAGACATTTAATGTTCAGTAGTTTGTCATTTCTTTCTGAGCAGTTAGAGCTCCACTTGTTGTCCTTTTATAATGTAGTTATTGTATTTTATTAGATTATTGTTTGAATTCTGCGTATGCATTGTTTGACCAGTCCGTGTTGTTTGTGCACTGTTAACATATAGTATTTCGGCTATTGTCATTTCTTTATTTTGATTGCGGCGGGGGAGGGGGGGGGGAATAAAAAAAAGTCTTCTCTGTTTTCCTTATTGTTGGTAGTTTTAGTTTATTATGGAGTAGATATATTTGGTTCATAATATTCTGTGTAGATTAGTTCCAAGCTTTTGAATGCAACCATTCCATATCTCAGTTTCCACATTTGTTTGTTTTATTCAAGAGAAGTATGGCAGAATTTAAAATACGTTTTGCATATTGTCCCTTATTTGTGCTTGTCGGGTTTTTTTTTTTTTTTTTTTGGGGGGGGGGGGGGGGGGGGGGGTTAATTAACGTTAATGTATTGTTTGATTTTCTTGTTGCCTCTACAGTTGTGTCTCCATTATCTACGTGTTTCTTCTTTTACTTTATGTTTTATTTCTGTTTTACCCAACCCCACTTCTATTTCTTATTTACGTCTGATTCCTTTTTTAACTGCTTGGACTGCCCTCTTGTTACCTATCCTCTTATGTGTGATGGAATCCATGCTATGGTTACTTTGTTTGCTTCAGCCTTCTGCGGTGTGAATATGTCCAAAATTTCTTCCTTATCTCTGATTCGCTACACGTTGAGTACAGTACAGCAGCCAGTGAGTTATAGAATATTTTGTATGTGAGCATACAGACTGGTCATCTCGTGTGTCCCCAACATTGCTGGGCAGTCTAAGTGGCGAAAAGATTGCGCTGCCTACCTCACGCTCCAAATGTTGTGGGTTCGACATTCGAAACGCGAATGCAGTTTTCACGAGGACTCCTGGGGGTCGTCGCTGGAGCTAAGGAGTTTGTGTTTTGTACGACGCTTTCGGCTTTGGGGGATGCTTTCGTCAGGAAGGGATGAAACCTGGTGCAATGAAGTCGATCTTCTTTCCTTTAACACCTTTTTTTCAAAATTGCTGTCATTTCTGCTGTGTTAATTGATCTATTATTTGTTATTTTATAACTAAAGCTAATGTCAACTCTGAGATTACCGCTCCAGCTCTAATTTCCCCTTTGTTATTTGTATACTAATCTTTATATTTTGAAGTTATGTTTGTTATTTTATAACTGAAACTTCTTCCCAATTCTGGGATTATCACTCTTGCACAAATTTTGTTATTTTTACACCCAACTGTATATATAGTTATACCATTGATGGTTAATATTTTAAAATAAAATTGTAGCCCTTTATTTCCTTAATTTATTTAATGAAGCCATTATTTAATTCTGGCAGCTCTTGTTCCCAGTTTGGCGTTTTTGGTTTGTTTCTTTTCCTGGCCTGTATTACTTTTTGTCAAGACAGTTTGGTTCAGATATTTCTGTTGTCGTTCCCCAACTTGACGAGTGCCCTTATAATGGGAATGTGCCTTACTCCGCTCTGGTCAATGTTTAGTTAGGTATATACCGGGCATGTTTCATCTAGTGCTACTTTTATCCGGTTGTTTAATCTCAGCCCTGTTCTCCATAGCATGGGAGGCGGTTTCCCATTTTGTTGCTGTTGTGCTTATGACGTTTCCCGTCTCACTTTTTTGTACGTATGACACATTTGTATGCGTATTACGTATGTCACCTCACATTGTATCCATGGAATCTATCCTGCCTCACATTTTGGTTACATAAAACCGTCCCACGCAATATCTTTGGTTTGCTCAATCCTCGCCGGATCTACGGAAATCGTGCACTCGTGCACTCGTGCTTAGGTGCAGTTGCATTCACACAGAGCTAAATGTGTTAGCTGCATCTCCTTTACATGTCGTTGCAGTCAACATCAGCATTTTTTTGCTGTTGCGATCTCTTGGCTAGTTTACGTTCAGTAGCTTGCCATTGTTTTCTGAACCACCTGCACCCATACTATTTCGTAAAAAACCAACGCAAGGCGATCCGCTGCCAAATCGCCCGCAGCTGTGTTTCGAGCGCGGGTAAGCGGGATTACGAACTTTGTCCGTAAATCCTTCGCCACTGAGCTGGCTTACACATAGTGGAAGAAGGAAAAGAAAGCATGTCAGAAGGCGATGTAAGAGACGTGCGGGTGGGTGCACATAGGTCCAGCAAGTCATTGTAACGTAGGATAACATTACATAACATACTTGTTGTGTGCAGGTAGTTAATAAGATATTTTATCGGTTCGCTACACCCTATTCCTGTCTGACTAAATTTGCTTTCACGACATCCCCTGGCGCAAGGTATTTGTTTCACCTGCGCGTAAAGCATTTTATTTTTCGCGACTACGTGCCATCTTATGGACTTACTTATGGACTGAATGGTTCAATATGCAACGAGGATGATCTGTCGACTAACTAACTAACTAACTAACTAACTAACTAACTAACTAACTGACTGACTGACTGACTACGTGCCATCTTCTAAGACGCCAACAATCAATGCATTGTTATATCAGAGTGTAAGGCCATGATAGAATAACTATCTGATTATAGCGTTTGATCGCTGTCAATGCGGATCTTTAAGTTAAGCCCGCACCCTAGGGCCATTGTCACAATGGTGTTATGATAGATTAGAAAATAACTGAACAAAGGAGTGGCCGAAGATACGAAAGAATCGACCCAAAAATGATGATGATGTGGAAAAATCTTCTTTAATCCACCATTAGGACATAGGCCCTCAATCATCTCAATCAAATCCATCCTACCCTTAGCTATCCCCTGCAGCTCCATCACATATTATAAGTTAAACATAGCAGATAACAATTCTGGACATTTCCCTGGGTGAACAGAAGAAAGTCTGCTCTCCGGACTTCTTAATGGCTTTCTCCGCATCGTACTATACCTCTTCTAGACTATCCTCCTTTCCTCTTGGTTGCAGTGGTTATTTTTTTGTTTAAATATTGAGACTTGTGTTATGATAGGTTAGAGTTTGCAGCTGCGGTGTTTCTACTGAATGAGGAAACCAGTCCCGCGCCCACCCCCCCTACCCTCATCAGTGCTTCTTTCCGACATGCATGGCAGGTTATAAATAGTACGTTACTATTCCTTGCCTCCCTTAAGATTTCGAGTAACAATGGGTGGAAACCTCCTTAGTTGTCTCTTACTACTTGATGTTACCTGTTATCTGTTGTGTGCCAGTTCTGTGTTGATTGAACAGGCTCCTCGTTCTCTTAATATGCCTCTCGTGTCTGGCCGTGCCAGTTCTTGCTCTTGTATCTAATTCTGGACAACGATGCGGATTCACTGGGGTCAACGTTGACCGCTCTCGACATCTCTCTAAGAGCATTAATAACATCGGCACGATCCATGGGCTTAGTCCGTTAACCCCTAGCAAGGTAGCTATTATTACTGTTACTATTATTTGCTTACAGAAATTCCCCAATGGTGAGGAGCCGCTGGTCGAGTCAATAGAATACCGGGTTCTCCTTCGGGAGACCTGAGTTCGAATCCTCGTTAGGGTGTGGATATTTCTCTGTCGGGGGAAAAAGAAAACCCTAGCCTGCACAGTTCGCGGCGACTGCACCAGCCAGGCAGCCTTAATTCCTAAGGCTCAAGACCCCCCCCCCCCCCCCGTGCTACACCGCCATGTATCATAGGCAGTAGAGGAGAGTTTCTGACAGTGAGTGTCTTTTCCCAACACTGGAAGTCTCCGTGGCGAAGTAGTTACGCCGCCTGCTTTGCTCCCCGAAGGTTGTGGTTTCGATTCCGGGCCACGATGTTTGGTTCACGAGTGCAATTGTCTTCTAGACTCCTAGGGGGTCGTCTCTGAGGTTACGGAGTTCGTGCTTTTTGTGCGAAACTTTCGGCAGGACGCCCTGCTGAAAGAGACAGAGTCACATGGGATAAGATCCGGTGCAATGAAGTCAATACGCTTGTCTTTCCTTTTAAGCGCCCCCCGCCCTCTACCGTCTCCAACACTTCACTGAGCTAAATGGAGGAAGAGAAGAAGTGAGTGCCTTGGGATACATAATGTGATACATGTAGTCTCCTTCACTTTAAATATCCACATGACTTTGGACTACGTCCTTAACCTTTGGCATTATTTGAGGGCAAGCACACTAGCGACAGATCGAGTTTTTCTAGCGGTCTGGGAGGAGAGCGACGTTTTGCAAAGGACATGCTACATAATGGCATCTACGGGAGGTCAACATGAACGAATGGCTCGTTCTTAAACCCAACACCTGTCTGTTGGACTAAAATGTTGACTTCTCGTCCTTGAATGTACTAGATAATAATTTTATAATACTGTCAAGGTTAACTGGGCCTAAGAAGAATATGTAGATGTGAGGCCAGGAAGGTTAATCACAGTATTCAACAAACCGGGGTAATCCCAGACAAGGTGATGGTTAAGGCACGTGCACATCAATATAAATCGTCAGCTAATGAGGGGAAGCCTCTAAACAACTGGTTAGGATATCAGGTACTTGTCTAGATTAAAATCACCGGTGGACAGATTAATCGTGCTAGTCGACGAAGAAAGAAAGGAAAATTCTTAATGTAATTTTCCTGGGAACTGATAAGTGGGATAAGGGGTTAAATGGTGTTTCTTGGGAGGTCCCGGGAAGAGTGAATAAAAGAGAAGTCTTGTCAAATTATGGGAGTTTGAGTTGTGGCGGAGTTAGGGACAACTTTGCCTGGTGGTTCTCAGACAAGTGGAGTTCTGAGTTCTGGACCAGTGAGGGGAGCTGAGTCCAGAGAGGGGAGACTCAGAGGAGGTGGTTAGATTTACGGACGGGGAAGAGTCGGAATATTGTATTGTGCGAAGCCAGTAGACGGCAATAGTATGGTCGCATGATCTTGCTTGTTATATTCTAATCTTAGTGTGTTGGACATGCGCTTATGCAATCTAGATAGCGGCGCACACTGGACACAGCCAAATTATCATAACAGAACACTACAACGTCACCCATCGTAGGCTATGCTCAAGATTGCCCAATTTTGGATTGCCAAGATTTTGGGCAATCTTGAGCACACACCCGCTTCACACGCGTGATCCGGGGCTTGTTTCCAGATCCGGTCAGGGATATGCACTACTGACGAGCTCAAACGAGAGCGAAACTCGAGTATAGTGCTTCCATATTGACGTGGATAGGCCTTAGGTTCATACCAGAATACGATCAGCGTTGCCAGTGGTGGGTTGTGCTCAATATTTAAATGTCCAATCCCGAAACAACCAATAAATCAATTTAATAAGCAGATATCAATTCATGTATTCATTAATTCAGTAGCTTGTCCTTTGCAGAACCTCGCTCCCATAATAACCTTCCGGAAAACCTCTCGATCATAAGCAAGATGTCCGGGGTCCGATACACCCATCTGGAGATCATCCGCTACATCCTGCACCCATATTCTTTTTGGCCTTCCTCTTCCTTTCTTAGATGTCAATTGCAACGAGAAAAAGAGTGTTGAAGTGCTACATGGAACCTGTACTTTTGTATGGATGTGAAACGTTGACGATGAGCAGACAAGCTGAAAAACATCTAATGGCTGTGGAAATGTAGTTTCTGATATAAATGCAAAGAATACCATGGACAGACAGAAAAAGCAATGAGCAAGTCCTAGAAAAGGAAAATGAAAATCGTAAACTATCTGGAGAAATTACAAGCAGACAGTCACGTCATTTTGGGCACGTTATAAGAAGAAATAAATTAGAGAACTTGGTAACAACAGCAAGATTGAGGGGGCAAAGAACAAGGGGAAGGCAGATAAGTAAATATCTTGATGGCTTGACCACATGTCGTGGTCAGGACAAGAACACAAAGCTGATCCACAACTCTCGTGCTCGTGTGAAATAGCGAAACATGGCCGCGCACGCTTAATGGCATGGCACTTGATGATAATGAACCGGAGCAAAACGGACGAAGATCTTGGGTGTATTTTTAATGACTGTGCAGCGTTTGAATATGTTTAGGGTCCAAGTTTTGCATTCACCTATTATATTGCATGAGCTTTACATTCAATTTTTTTAAATCTCTGTTTCGATAGCACATTCAAGCCTTTTGCCACATTAGCCTCCTTTATTGTTTCCTTTTTCGCCACAATGAAACTTACCGTGGATGGCGACTTCCCGTACATGCGGCAGATTTCAGAAATGTTAATACCTCTCTCGTATGTTATTATGTATGTTGGAACTCTTCGCTGGCTGCTGAGGATGGGGACGGAGCGCTTATGGGAATGTCCCGAATGCTGTGATGTCGGTTCCTAAATCAATCAATCAATCAATCAATCAATCAATCAATCAATCAATCGTATGTTATTATTAGCAAGTGATGCTCATACAACGAAAAACAACGCCAAACTGGGCAGAAGTACGCGTGGGACCCTTTGTTTTTGTCCATATTAGCAGCGGGGTAATTAATGTGGACGCGTCGACGAAATCCGAAGCAACCAACGAAATCCGAGACAAATTTTTCACGTGAAAATCGACGAAAACCGAAACCAACGAAAACCGACGATAAAAGAAAACCGAAGTTTTTACTGCATACATCGTAAACATTGGTTACCGAGATTTTGAGAAATCTGGCTGTGATTACTAGCTACCAGCTACCCTGATCTAACTACATAATTCAACCCTCTATGCTTCAATTCTCCCCAGCTACCATGATCTAACTACATAATTCAACCCTCTATGCTTCAATTCTCCCCAACTACCATTGAAGAAAATAGCTTCCACATTTGCTTTCTTGTCTTTATTAAACCACATCAAAAAGTCGGCACAGACATGAAATTACCCTACTTGAGCGCAACGCTAAAGGGCACAACCATTACAGCTTATACGTTTGCATCCAACAAAGAACACCGGGCATATAAAACAATACACACAATGTCTTCTAGTGGTCTAACAATCGAATCAGACTTTGCGGTGCAGACTCGTTAAAGAGCGATAAACTATAATTTAGATTTTAAAGTTTCGAATTTTCGAAACACCACTGGCCATCCTAATCCACTTGGCAAGTGCAATCTCAGGAAGGTTATTGATCCTGCAGTTTGAACAGTTAGTTACTGGCCCAAAGTACAAAGACATCTTCGGTAAACTACCCAAAAACTAACAATCAGGAAAGGAAATATGAAGGTATAAAGTCAAATAAGTAAAACTTCGATTAACCGTTAGTTTCTGTTATCCGCCATCGTCTTTAAAATACATGCTTGAGTATCAACAATCAAACAGGCATCTTTAAAATTGCCCACGGATTACTTTTACATCCTACTGTATACAGCTGAAGTGACCGTACTGTATGATGGCGGAAGTGACTATCGTTGGCGGCGGAGGAGTTGAGCTTGATCTGGTGCGCAACACACCCATCGCTATTGTGTTAGTGTTGACGACATTGTGCAGCTATGCAACAATGTAGGACTAAACACCAAACAGTGATAACGTTACGCCAGAAGAAGTAACAGATTGGTTGGAATGTGATAAAATGGATGGAGGATTTGACATTTTGAACGATGATGACATCTTTTCTAGTGTGACTACCATTGAATAAGAAATTGATGACGATGAAGGATCAGTTCTTGACCAAAAACCTACAACTAGCAACCCAGAAGCAGAAACAATGTTATCAAAGTGCATCGACTGGTTTGAAATGCAAGAGGAGGTAAATGCAACACAGATCCTACTTCTGTATAAGATACGGAACATCGCTGCGGAGAAATCCCCAGCCTCAAAGACACAGACATTATTTTTCAGTAACGTAGGTTTATAATATTATAATACATTTCTGTACATTACTACTCTTATATTGAAGGTAATATTGACCGTTTTATAAAATTAAATACAATATGTATGTATTATTCACTTTTAACGGATTTTATTTTAATTTTCGTCACAAGCCCGCAGTGAAATCATGTTACTGTTAGTTAGTTAGCCGCAGTTCCAACTTCACAGCAACGGGTCGTCCCCATTATGCTCCGTTCCTGTGCCAGTGAATATCACACAAAACGCTCCCCACTGCCCAATGTCAAAAGTGGAAAAGACAGGAGTCTCGACAAACAACAGCCATCACAGATACACTGTGCATAATAATGCCGCCGCCAGAATGTCAAAACACCAGTCCCCCACGAAACACCCAATTCATCTCTGATGGAATCGGCAGTCATTTTCCTATCTGGATGTTTCCTAGATGTTCACCCACACAGTTCACAAAAATACAGTTCATCACGGACGGCAGTGGCAGTCAACCAGAAGCCCAGCAGCCACGCATTTCTGCATAAGGCAAAAACCGGTCAACTCTGGGACATAGCCACCTGCCATCGCTCCGAACATGCAGTCACGTTCCAAATAAAAACTTGGGCAGATTCAAAAGCACTTCACACGAAACTCACAGCTCACAGTGTCGTGCCACGCACTCACTCAGTAGCAGGGCGACGGAACCATCAAGCCTCCTTAGTCACCTCTTACAACATGCGTTGCTGCAGTGTTGCTATTCTTTGCTTCCATTATGGGCCCCGGCAACACACGGGAGTTGCTGTACATATGTATAGAATTAAGAGATTTATGTTATCCGTCTATTCGTTTCTCCATCAAGGCCATGGTTCGGACGACGACGGCTAATCGAAGTTTTACTGTAATGAGACAATGCGTAAACTAATAATAAATGTGCGGTGTATAGTTATTGTGTATGTGTGTATATAAGTGTATATACGTGTATATATTTAAGGGGAAAACACACACACACACACACACACACACACACACACACATCTGTACGTTCCATTGTTTCATCAATGCTACAATCTAGTGTATCATAAAGTGAGTTAGGTTGCATTGCTTGGTTTACTCCTGCTGCCAGTGCAACTTCATTACGAAAGCATTTCTTCGAAGTCTTCGTTCTCTAGCCATGGTTAGTGTTTAATGTGCTTGCTGACCTAGATAGTGGTCAGTTAAATTAAAAGTAAAGGTATCCTTACAAGAAACATGGGCACCCCAGATGCACTGACAGGGGAACGTAATACTCTCAAGTAGAACTTTCAACTCAATGGTTACCGCATAAAGAGACACTTCCACCCGCCGAAACAAATTCCTAATGAAACATCAGTACGCAAACTCGTGATGTTTATTTAACTGGTATTATAGTTATCAGATTAGTTAGTTAGTTAGTTAGTTAGTTAGTTAGTTAGTTAGTTAGTTGGTTGGTTAGTTAGTTAGTCCCGGTTCCAACTTCACGGCAACGGGTCGTCCCCAGTATGCTCCATTCCTGTGCTAGTGAATATCACACAAAATGCTCCTCACTGCCCTATGTAAACAATGGAATAGACAGGAGTCTCGGCAAGCCAACAGCCCGCACAGGTACACTGTGCATAATGCCGCCGCCAGAACAACACGAAAGTCCTCCGCGAAAACCACAGTTCATCGTCGATGGAAGCGGCAGTCACTAAAAAGACTTCATTGACCCAGGTTTTATCCCATATGGCTCGGTCTCTTTCCATAGGGCGACCCGCTGAAAGCGTCGCACAAAGCACGAGCTCCGTAGCTCCAGCGATAACTCCCAGAAGTCTCCTGGAAAATGCACTCCTGAACCGGAAAGGCAAACCAGTCAATTCAGCAACAACCGTACGCGATCGTTCCGAACATGCATTTCACGCTACAAACAACCACGGACAGGTGTAAAAACATTTCACGCGAAATTCACAGCTCACAATTTCGCGCCACGCACTCACTCAGTAGCAGGGCGACGGAACCATGCACTACCAGTCCAACATGAGGAAAATGCGAATGCAAACCGTAGCCACAAGCGTAAACACTCCAGGGGCCTTAACGATTTAAATACCTATCCGTCAATTTGGGGAACGGAAGTCCCAATAGACTGTAGACAAAGTCTCAGCCCAATTCCCCCTTAGTCCCATCTTACACATGCATGGAAGGCAACAATGTTACTGTTCTTCGCTTCCCTTATGGTCCCCGGCAACACACGGGCCATGTCAATATCATGTCAATATCATGTCAATACCATGTCAATATCATGTCAATATCATGCCAATATCATGTCAATATCGGCCGCCTTCGCATCCCGGGACATTTCATGGTGCTCTTTTTGAGACTGGGTATACCTGAGAGCCAGGGTAGATATTTAGACAAAGATTATACTCAAATAATGATACTTGCTGACTCCACTCAAATAATGATACTTGCTGACTCCACTCAAATAATGATACTTGCTGACGCCACTGTCACGGAACCACTGTGGTTAACGATAAGATGATAAAATTTACAAAAGACAGTCTGTGTTCACAGCTGCAATTGTTTGTTGCTGGTAAGGGTGAGATCAAAGGAACCGCCCGTCTTTGAGAATTCCCGGGAAAACCGGGAAAATATGTTGACTGTTGTTTTGCCGAATCGAGAGATAAAAGAAAGACGGTTGCGTTGGTTGAGAAAAGGGGAATAACTTTTCTTATGAAGTTAGGGACGGATTGTCTGCCCCTGGGGACACTTGTTGTTGACAGGAGGATGACGTCACTGGGACAATCCCTGACTGTATGAAAAACAAACTTGTTGCCGCGAGTGTGAAGAATGTGATTTAACTAGACTGACGTGTTGTCTAGCTCAGTTTTAAATATTGAAAAGAATCTCGTGTGTTCGGTATCAATTAACATTGAGGAACATGTGTCTTTCATGGCAAAGTGTAGATTCGATTCAGGAATTGAGGTAGGATTTCATAAGGTTCCCTCAGTTTACGAAAATCAGAAGATAAAACATCAAATGTCTTTACTATTATGGAGAACTTAGTGCGGGAAGAGCTATTCAGAGGCTTTTGCACTGGCCCATGAGAAAAAGAATCTGAAGGAACATGGCTCTGATGAGCCAAACCATATAAGTAGCCAGCAGATGACTTCTTAGTGATAGGGATCACAGAAGTAAGAGTGTTTATTTTCACACCACATGCAAAACGAACAATAGAGTGTTTATTTTCACACCACATGTGAAACGAACAATAGCGTGTTTATTTTCACACCACATGTGAAACGAACAATAGAGTGTTTATTTTCACACCACGTGTGAAACGAACAATAGAGTGTTTATTTTCACACTACATGTGAAACGAACAATAGAGTGTTATTTTCACATCACATGTGAAAAGGACAATAGGAATTAAATTAAGGAACACTAACAGTGTAATTGTGAAAACGGTAAGACCTTTAGGAATGAATCACTTATTTCAAGGGACAGTGTTTCGTGTTTTCACCAGGCAAGGATGTTTTAAGTCTCAGAACAATAGGCACATTTAATAACATGGTGTGTGATAGATTCGGGATCAGTATCGGACTATATCCGTGATTTGTGACCAGGTATCCGGGTCATCAAAAAGCTACCGGAGGAAGTCAACATCGAGCAGGAGGGACACATCGTTTGGTGAGGTTATCGTATACTGAACTCTGATGATGTTGTGTGATCCTTACTGGGATGATCCGACTTGGTACCTGAGCTGTTCGGTCTGATTCTGCAGATACACTAGCTTATACGACATACATTCTACACATACACTTCTCACATACATACACTTTTCTTCATTAAATTAATTTTTGTATTAATTTTAGAAGCTAGAGTTGTTTAGTATGTTGTTTTGGGGAAGTGTGAGAGGGGGTATGATCCAGTGGTGAGAGAGAGAGAGAGAGAGAGAGAGAGAGAGAGAGAGAGAGAGAGAGAGAGAGAGAGAGAGAGAGAGAGAGAGAGAGAGAGAGAGAGAGAGAGAGGTACCCATTGAGTGTTGTGGACGGAATCTGGTGGATTCTCCAGAATAATGATATGGGGTTAAAAATAATGTGGGTGTTGATTCCCCTCACTCCAGGGACAACATAATAAATAAATCCACGACATCCACTCGAATAATAATACACACTGACTCCACTCAAATAATGATACGTACTGACCTCACTCAAATAATGATACATACTGACTACACTCAAATAATAATACATACTGACTCCACTCAAATAATGATACTTGTTGACACCACTCAAATAATGATACTTGCTGACTCCACTCCAATAACAATACATACTGACTCCAGAAAAATAATGATACAAACTGACTCCACTCAAATAATGATATATACTGACTCCACTGAAATAATGATACATACTGACTCCAGAAAAATAATGATACATACTGACTCCACTGAAATAATGATACATGCTGACTCCACTCAAATAATGATACAAACTGACTCCACTCTAATAATGATACATACTGACTCCACTCAAATAAAGATACATGCTGACTCCACTCAAATAATAATACATACTGACTCCACTCAAATAATGATACTTGCTGACTCCACTCAAATAATGATACTTGCTGACTCCACTCAAATAATGATATGTGCTGTCTACACTCAAATAATAATACCTACTAACTTCACTAAAATAATTATACATACTGACTCCACTCAAACAATGATACATGCTGACTCCACTCAAATAATGATACATTCTGATTCCACTCAAATAATGATACACACTGACTCCACTCTAATATGATACTATCTGACTCCACTCAAAATAGTGATACATACTGACTCCACTCTAATAATGATACTTGCTGACTCCACTCAAATAATGATACTTGCTGACTCAACTCAAATAATTATACATGCTGACTCCACTCTAATAATGAAACATACTGACTCCACTCAAATAATGATACATACTAACTTCACTCTAATAATGGTACATACTGACTCCACTCAAATAATGTTACATACTGACTCCACTCAAATAATGATAATACTGACTCCACTCAAATAATGATACTTGCTGACTTCACTCAAATAATAATACATACTGACTCCACTGAAATAATGGTACATATTGACTCCACTCAAATAATTATAATACTGACTCCACTCACATAATGCTACTTGCTGACTCCACTCAAATAATGATACATTCTGACTCCACTCAAATAATGATACATACTGACTCCACTCAAATAATGCTACTTGCTGACTCCACTCAAATAATGATACATACTGAATCCACTCAAATAATGATACATACTGACTCCACTCAAATAATGATACATACTGACTCCACTCAAATAATGAGAATACTGACTCCACTCAAATAATGATATATACTGACTCCACTCAAATGATACATACTGACTCCACTCAAATAATGATACATTCAAATTATTAGTCCAAAATAATGATACATTCATATGATTCCAGTTAAATAATGTTACATTTAAATGATCCACCTAAATAACGATACATTTAAATGATTAGACTCAAATAAGCATATGATATAATCAAATGATCCACCCAAATAATGATGCATCTCAATTATTCCACTCAAATAATGGTAAATTCAAATGATTAAACCCACATAATGATATATTCAAATGATTCCATTTAAATAAGGATACATTTGAACGATTTCACTTAAATAATGATATATTCAAATGATTCCACTCAAATAATGCTACATTCAAATGATCGACGAAATAATGATACATTCAAATGATCCACCCACGTAATGATAGAATCAAAAGATCCACCCAAATAGTGATACATTCAAATGGTCCACTAAATTAATCATACATTAAAATGATTCCACTCAAGTAATTATACATTCAAATGAACTACTTAAGTTATGATACATTCAAATGATTCCACTCAACTAATGATACATTCAAATGATTCCACTCAAATAATCATAAATTCAAATGGTCCACCCAAATAATGGTACATTCGAATGATTCTACTGAAATAATGATATATTCAAATGATGCAACTCAAATAGTGATATATTAAAATGATCCACTTAAATAATGATTCATTCAAATGATCCCACTTAAATAATGGTACATTCGAATGATACACTCAAATAATCATACAACCAAATGATTCTACCCAAGTAATGATACATTCAACTGATCCACTTAAATAATGATACATTCAAATAATTCCACCCAAATAATACATTCAAATTATTCTACCCAAATAATACATTCAAATAATTCCACTCAAATAATGATACACTGAAATGATTCCACTCAACTAATAATATTTTCAAATGATTCATTGAAGATGAAATGTTTGTTTGTTTGTTTGTCCTTTATGCATTCCCGAACGGTCCATCCAATTGAGATGAAATTTTGTACACATGTTGTTCTCATTTCCGCGGTTCCAACTGACATATTTAGTTTAAAAACAGTTTTGTACATAAAACAACATTATTTAAAATATTGCAAGAGAACTTAACTTTAAAAAAATTATATCAAGGGACATTACTTTTAGTAGCATTGCTATATTATGTAATTTAAATAACTGTTGTATTTTTCTTAAAGTTTTATAAATGTTTAAAGGAGTTATCTACAGTCATATGCGTTATAAACAAAGTAATAAAAACGATAAGGCATCTTCAAAGTTTTCATAATAATAATGCATCTATTTTAGATTTTTCGAGGCGTGAAAATGTTCTAACTGATCTTTTTATTTCTCTTCGATATCTATACTGAATAATGTAATTTTTTTGGAGAGAAAGTTAGTTGCATATCCTTTGAAGTACGCCGCAGTCAACCCAGCATTTATTTGGTGTTCGTGATATCTTGGTAAGTTTACTTTCAGTAGTTTCAGGTTGCCCTTTTTAGTTATTGGAATGAAGATAGTTCTCTTCCAATCTTTTGGCCACATACCATATTTCCATATCTTCTACTATATATATGTGTGTGTCCTTTATGCGTTCCCGAACGGTCCATCCAATTGAGATGAAATTTTGTACAGATGCTGTTCTCACTACCGCGGATCCAACTTACATAGTTAGTTTAAAATCAACCAAATTTTCTTCAAGCACGAAATAAAAATGCATTACCAGCTTCAGAAACAGACGAGCAACGGGAACGGGGCATCAGAAACAGACAAGCAACGGGAACGGAAATGGGAGCATCAGAAACAGACGGGGAACGAGAACGGGAGCATCAGAAACAGACGAGGAACGGGAACGGGAGCATCAGAAACAGACGAGCAACGGGAACGGGAACGGGAGCAGGGGTCGAACGCGTACTATGTGCGCTTAGAGAAATGTATTTGAATATATAATGACTACTTATATGAATTCAGTGAGACGCTCCCCACCAGGGACTGGGCAAAGCCAGGCCAGGTCGTCTAGTCTATATATATATAAAACACAATGTATGTCCGTATGTATGATATTTATGAGTTCGCGAACGGTCTATCCGATTGAGATGAAATTTTCTACACGTGTTCTTCTCATTCCCGTGCTGCCAACTGGCATAATTTGTTAGTTTACAAACAGTTATTTACGTAATAAAATTTAATGTTTTAATTACATTATAATTTATATATAGCAAGGGGACTTAACTTAAGAAAAGTTATATCAAGGGACATAACTTTTAGTAGTTTTAAATTTTTTAAATTTAAATAATTGTTGCATTTTGCTCAAAGATTTATAAAATGTTTATCTACAGTTATCTACAGGCATATGCGTTATAATATATAATGATAACATCTTTAAGGCATCTTCAAAGTTTTCATAAAAATAATGCATCTATTTTAAATACGTGAAAATTTTATAACTCATCTATACAGTCATCCCAGCATTTATTGGGTTTTCGTGATATCTTTGTAAGTTTACGTTCAGTAGTTTCAGATTGCCCTATTTAGTTATTGGGATGAAGATTGTTCTCTTCCAATCTGTTTGCCGTATTTCCGGGAACGAGAACGTAAGCTTATATGACTACTAATATGAATTTAATGAGACGCTCCCCAACAGGGCCTGGGCGAAGCCGGGCCGGGTCGTCTTTTTTGGGAACGGGGGCAGGGGCCGAATATGAATTAAATGAGACGCTCCCTGCCAGGATATGGTCGAAGCCGGGCCGGGCTTCTTTTTTGGGAATGGGAACGAGAGCAGGGGCCGAATATGAATTAAATAAGACGCTCCCCGCCAGGGGCTGAGCGAAGCCGGGCCGGGTCGTCTTTTTGGGGAACGGGAGCAGGGACCGAAAATGAATTAACTGAGATGCTCCCGCCCTAACCCTGGGACTGGGCGAAGCCGGGCCGGGTCGTCTAGTATTGTATATACGGTGCTAGCACCCATATGTTGTCTACGTCAGTCAGCTGACTGGTCATGTGGTCAAACATCACGCCGCCAGGCTTATTTTCCTCCCGAACTATTTCCTTGCCTTATGCCTGTGTTGGACTGTGTCAACCAAGCAGCCCATGTCATTTTGTAAAAATGCATCTCGATGAAGACTCAAACACAGGCAAGCATGCAAATAATTATGCAGTTGAAATAACGATTCCCTCAAATAACGATTCCCTCAAATAATGATTCCACTCAAATAATGATTCCCTCAAATAATGATTCCGCTCAAATAATGATTTTGCTCAAAAAATGATTCCGCTCAAATAATGATTCTGCTCAAATAATTATTCCGCTCAATTAATTATTTCTCTCGAATAATGATTCCGCTCAAAAATAAGTGTTCCACTCCCAACCATAAATAATTATGGATATCATGAGTTGATGTACTATGTTATCAGATTATGAAAAACTTCTTCTTATATTCCATGCCGTGTGGCGTAGGTGATCATGTATGTCCACAACCTTCTATCTCGCCTACTGCTAATGAAATGCTAAAAGTTGTAATATGTAATATTATTACTAATATATTATAATAATATAATATGTAATATTATTACATTAAACGTGTTTATGCATTTTAATGTATGGATGGTTCTACAATAGAAGAATCATAAGCACTGGGAGAATTTGGAGTAGATATATTAACCAAAATGTTGAATGACATTTACAGCGATGGATATCTGCCAAGCGATATGCTGAAACCGGTATTTATATCTATACCAAAAAGACGAGGAGCAATTGAATGCGAAGATTTTCGTAAAATTAATCTCACAAACCATGCCACTAAGCATCTACCATTGGCTTCATTGGCACCTGCCGTCTTGACAGACGATAGTTTGTGCTTTAAAAAGGCATAATAACTTTTACCTATGGCGGTAGCGAATGTGACTGATAAGGCCAATTTGCGCTGTGAATGTCCGTTCACAGTGGGTGCACGTGAACACGTTGTCATTTCCACCATCATGCACCATCTTACGTCTCACACGCTCGGTGTGTGACTTATCTGCAATAATTTTCTCCTTTGTCTTTATTCCATTTCTGATGTTTGCCCTCCATGCAACACGTTCAGCGGCGACTTGCTCCCAATGTGCATTATCAATGCCTGTATCAATCATGTCCCGCTTACACACATCTTTGTATCGTAGTAGAGGCCGACCCTGAGATCTCTTATACATCTGTAATTCACCAAAAAAGATGTCCTTTGGTATTCTACCATCATCCATCCTCCTAAAATGTCCTATCCATCTAAGTCTACGAAGACTGAGCATGAATAAACCGTCACACAACCTGATCTTTCCAATACTTCAGTATTTGTGATTTTGTCTTGCCACTTAATACCAAGAATTCTTCGCAGACACCGCATATGAAAGCTGTTTAAACGTTTCTCTTGGTGTGAGTCCAGGTTTCACTGCCATAACGAAGAGTACTAAGGACACAGGCTTGATAGACAAGGACTTTTGTTTTGGCAGTAAGCTTCCTATTCTCCCAGACTCTTTTTCTTAACCTGTTCATTGTTGTTTCTGCCTTACCAATCCGTATTTTGATTTTCTGATCTAGGGATAATTTGCTATTTACCACTGATCCTAGATATGTAAAATGGTCTACCATCTCTAGTTCGGCGTCGTCAATAAAGATTGATGGTACCCCATGTGCACCTTGTGACATAATCTGTGTCTTCTTTTTGCTAATTGTTAAACCAAATTCAGAACAAGCATTGGAGAATGCAGACAGTAGACATTGCAATTCTTCCTCAGAGTGGGTCGTAACTGCAGCATCATCTGCAAAAAGCAACTCTCTGATCAGTACCCTCCTAATTTTGGTCCTAGCCTTCAATCTCTGAGCATTGTAGAGGCCGCCATCTGAGCGCGAGTGAATGTATATACCACAATCCTGATTACGAAAGGTATATTTCAGTAGAAGTAAAAGGTATATTCCAAAGAGGGTGAGAGCTAGTACACAACCTTGCTTTAATCCACTCTTGATTTCAAACTCTTCAGAAGTTGCACCATCAAACTTGATTATACCCTTCATGCCTGTGTGGAACGATTCCACAATGGACAGAAGAGTTGGTGGGCAGACAATCTTCTTTAGTGCCTTGAATAGACCCTCACGACTGACCAAATCAAATGCCTTTGTGAGGTCGATGAAGGCAATAAACAGTGGTTGAGTCTGTTCACGGCATTTTTCTTGCATTTGTCGCAATGAGAATATCATATCAATGGTAGACCGGTTCTGTCGAAAGCCACACTGTGATTCGGGGTAGACTTGATCTCCTAGGACTTGAAGTCTGCTCAAAACAATTCCGGCAAATACTTTTCCAACAATACAGAGAAGTGAGATACCCCTATAGTTGTTGCAGTTGCTCTGATCGCCCTTGTTCTTGTACAGTGTTATGATGCTTGAATCTTTGAAATCCTGGGACTTTTCCTTCTCGCCAGCATAGCTCTATTAGCTGGTAGACCTGTAGAGTGAGTGTGTCTTGTCCACTCCTGATAACCTCTATTGGAATCCCATCCTTACCTGAAGCCTTGCCAGATGCAAGTTCATTTATAGCACACTTAACTTCTGTTATGGTCGGAATGTGTCCAGGTGGTCAAAAGTTGGTAGAGCCTCTATGGCGTTGAGGGCATCATCCGCTAGTTTGGTCTCACTTGAGATAAAGCTCCAAATAGTGCTCTACCCATCTGTCCATCTGCTGTTTCTTATCCGTGATGATTTCTCCAGTCAAGGTTCTCAATGGTGCACTTCTTTTGATCACTGGACCACAGGCTTTCATTATTTCTTCATACATGCTTCTTACGTTTCCCTTATCACTTGCGATTTGAATGGACTCACATAACTTGATCCAATAATCATTTGCACACTGCCTGGCAGCCTTTTGCACATCCTTCCTAGCTTACCTTAGCTCACTCAGAGTGTTACGCATTGGCCTTTCCTTGTTTCTTAAGAGAGCTACCTTCTTCTTATCAATCAAGGGCTGCAGTGTCTCGCTGTTTGCCGCAAACCAGTCCTGCCTCTTATGATCCACAGTGCCGTAAACCCCTACGGCAGTTTTATAAAGAGTTTCCTTAATTTGACACCTCTTTTCATTTACTGTAAAATTTTCTGGTGTATCAGTGAAAGCGTCTTCAAGTTGCTGTTGAAATTCAAAGCACTTTCCAGGATCGTGAGTGTTAATAATATTAATCCTGGGGCTAGATTTGCGTTTAGCTATGTAGATTCTCTTTGGTCTCAGTCTAACCCTTGCAACAACCAAAGAATGATCCGTATCACAGTCAGCACTGTGGTAACTTCGAGTCAATGATATGTGGTTCAGATGTTGTCTTCGTGTGATGATGAAGTCCAGCTAGTGCCAATGGCCGGATCTTGGATGTTTCCATGTGACCTTATGCATCTGTTTTGTTTAAAAAAAAGGAGTTTGTAATACATAGGTCATAACTGGTGCAATGCTCCAGCAGCCTTTGCCCATTTTCATTCATGCGACCGATGTTGTATTTTCCGAGGCACACTGGCCATGAACTCTCGAGTCCTTGCCCACACGAGATTTGAAATCACCGAGCATATAAATGTAGTCAGATTTTGGAACTGCCTTGATCACGGAGTCTTAACTCCTCATAGAATGAATCCTTCACATCATCAGAGGAATCGAGTGTCGGTGCATATGCAGTAATAATGGTGGCAAAACCACAAGAGGTTGCCAAGCGCAGGGATAATAGTCTTTCATTTCCTCCTGCTCGAATTTCAATCATTCCCAGTAGCGAATTCTTCACTGCAAAGCCCACACCGTGTTGCCTTTTTTCTGCCTACCCTCTACCCTTCCAAAAAAAGGTGTAATTGTTTTCCCTGAGTGACCCTTCCTCAGCGAGGCGAGTCTTCTGCAGGCTTATATAATTAATAAAATATAATTATGGAGCTAGCATATTCTCTACGCGACCACAAAGTGTAAATGGGGCTTTTCTGCATTTAAAGAATAAAATATCAAGGGACATAATGGTGTGGTAAGTATGGGAAATAATTATAACTAAAAATATTTCTATGATATCTCAAATTTATATTCCAGTTATTTAAGTACATAAAACTAATCTAAGATTTTCAAATAGCATATACTTACAGAAATTCACTATTTCTGTATGCTGTTTAAAAATTTTCTTGTATTAAGAAAACAGCTCAAATGATTTAAAGTATTTTATAATTGTAAATGAAAATGGTCCTCCAGCTTGGGTGTTAAAGTGTGGGGTTAACATCCCGCCTTTGTGAAAACACTGGTTTCTCTTCACAACGTAAAAATTTTTCGCCTTACCACTTTTGGCTTGTCAGCGGACTTCTGGCTTGGCGTGTTCATGCTATTTGTAATTTAAAATTATCCGGCAAGAAATAGCGACGGTTTACCTATCATCCTAATAGATATCCGCTCGCTCCATGATGTATATTTAATGGTATAATTTTTTTCCCATGTGGACAACATTTCACCTGGAAGTGATTTCGATAGTTTTTCACCACGTGTAGATTTGGATTTAAAATTTTCTCTTTCACGGATTATTCAAACATATCAGTGATATTAATTTTGTGAGAATGAATTCGATAGTTTTTTCACCACGTGTAGATCTGGATTAAAATTTCCTCTGTCACGGATTATTCAAATATATCAGTGATTTCAATTTTGTGGAAGTGTTTTTGATTGTTTTCACCACGTGTAAATCTGTATTAAAGATTTCCTCTGTCACGCATAAATATAAGATGGAAAACCAAATTGTAAAACGTGTCAAAGTCAACACGAGTGACGGTTTCGAGGGAGGAGCGTTCCACCAAGCAAACACACTTGTGTTTTCAATATCAGGACCTCCTGTATTCCGGTTCGGCTACTCGCTGATGGCGAGCGTCTTGAGGGGGCCTTGCTGGATCGGTAGGGAAGGGATAAAATCCATTTACCGTTTTGAGGACCCTAAAAAATGGTACACTACACTGACACCGGAAGCAAAGGCGGCTCATTATGTACGGCTTCACGGGATGAAGCATGAACTACAGGATCCTAAATTAACTATTGTAATCGAAAACATAGAGAAGGAAAAGACCAAGGCTATGATTCACTGGATGCCTACAACCGCAAAGATTGAGACAGTGAAGCAAATAGCCGCGGATATTTCGGGAGATATAAATGCGGAAGTGCATAAACTTAAAAACAGCACGGACAAGTGGTTACTTCTGTGCAACCCAAAAGAACCTCTGCCACTTTACGTGGACATGGAGTTGGACGGGGTAGAAGACAAGCTACACCGTCTCTTTATCACAGTTCCGAGGCGCCGTACGGCGTGTACAGTCTGTGAGGAAGACTCCCACTGGAGTAATAAATGTCTGGCAAAGTACAAACCCAGAAGAGACCTAGTCTGGCACAAAAGGTCACCTCGAACTCCCAGACAGATCAACATAGTAAGGAGGATGAAGACGGTTTCCAGCTGGTCAGTCGGAAAAGGGGACGCTCAACCAAGAGCCTGTCTGACGGTGAGAGCTCGACACCTCCAGCCCGCCAAACACCTGTTACCACGCTGCCGCCCCTCAACAACCACGACTACCCTATACCGCCTGAAGCGAACAGGTCAAACAAAAAGAAATGTGTAAGTAATTATACTGAACAGATAACGACCAGCGCCATGACTGGAATATACAGTGGTAATATTAACACACCACCACGACAAAGAAACCTGTCAGATTCTTCTCCACGCGTCGTTATTGACTTAGAAATTTCAAGCCCGGCGAAGGAATCTACTGACTATCTCTAGAAATGATAACATGTAACATGAATACAGACAGTTTGAAACAAGAAACATAATTATGCTCAACCTTTTCTTATATTACAACAAAAATGGCACGGGAAATTAAAATAGTGAGTATTAACATTCGAGGTATAAGATCCAAAATTAATCATCTTATACTACTCATACACAAATATAAACCTGATTTTAGACTCATACAGGAAACTAACGTTAACACCGACAAACACGCATCATATATCACAGCATGCTTAGGTCTAAGACACTCATGTTTTAGTCTTAGTACTCAACATATCGGATTGGGTACAGCAATAATACAGGCATCGGACAGGTGGCAGATTATAGAGAAGGACAGGTACTGCCAGGGTAGGATAGCTATAGTACAGGTGGGAAATAACATACATAAATACACAATTGTTAACATACACGCACCGCCTGACTACAGAAATCAGCCGCTCTTCTACTAAACACTGGAAAATTTATTATCACGCTCATATCGGGGTCACAACATCATTTTAGGGGGTGATTTTAACTGCGTACTTTAGGCGAATGACCTTATATATGGAGATGTAAGAATGCAAATTAGAAACACAACAGGGGAGGAGGAACATCAATTAGACACATTGCAAAGAATTTTAGATATTCATGGGCTAACAGACGTATACAGGCAGATGCATCCCCATGGAACAGATACAACACACACAAACAATGCGCATAGCAGAGAAGCGCGATTAGATAGAATTTATGCGCCCATAACACATCATATAACACAAGTCAAGCATTTACAGGAGACACTGAACGTCACAGATCATAAGGCTGTAGTTGCAATAATAAACACAGTACAAGCAACGCCACATCTTAGAAGATCTCACCATTGGAAATTTAACAGCACACTTTTACAAAATCAGCACTATGTAGATTGCATAACACAACTGATCCTCACATACACAAGCGATATACCAGAGGGTAATGCACGAGAATTCTGGGAAACACTTAAACAAACTATGCGAGAGAGAACTCAAACACTAGCAGCAGTAATACACAAGCAAAAACTACAACAAGAAAAAGTATTGGAAAAGGCAATTAAGCTCTTACTACAGACAGACAAAAATTCACCACACATCATAGCATTACAGGAAGATATAGATCTCCACAGACATCACCAATTTCAGGGGGCTTTACTGCGAACAAGGTTTCAAACTATAACACAAGAGATACCGAGTAAACAATACCTAGCTTTATAACAAAACATACAGCGCAGCAGACAGATAGACCAGATAATTGACAGGGAATGAAATATACAAGTCGAGCCACAACAAATAGCCTTAGCTTTTGAAGATTATTATAAGAACATTTACACAGAGGAAAACACACAGGCGTAAGTACAAGAAAACTTTATTAAATTCACAAAACAACTTACAAAGGAACAGAAACTAACACCAGATACTGAATTAACACTAACAGATATAACACAAGCCGTTCACGGAATGCAGAAGGGCAAATCGCCTGGCCCTGACGGTATTACCGCTGAATTCTATCAGTTTTTCTTTCCTCTTCTAGGTCCTTTTTTACTAACAGTATTCTCTGAATCTTTCCACAAACGAGAACCCCCATCCAGTTTCAACACGTCTTACATCACTCTTATTCCGAAGGAGAACACCGACAAGACACTTTTAAAGAGTTACAGACCGATCTCGCTTTTAAAAGTAGACTACAAAAGTTTAACAAAGGCTTTAACGAATAAATTGAAACCAGTAATGGCATTTCTCATTCATGAAGACCAGCAATGTAATGTACAACACCGGAATATCCAGCAACACATACACACACACACACACACACACTTTATAAGGGACATCATCAACTACACATCTGTAAAACTGTCAGTCCTCAATCCTCTCTTTAGATCAAGAAAAAGCATTCGACAGAATATCTCACTCATACCTCCACAAAACTCTCTCACACTGCAACGTTGGAAATTATTTTCGGACATGGGTCAAAATTTTATATTTGAAACCGGAAAGTCGGATTCTATTAAACCATACCCTAACCAATTCTTTCAGGTTGACTAGGTCAGTGAGACAGGGATGTCCCTTGTCCCCTTTACTGTACGTTGTCGCTCTAGAGCCACTTCTAGAAAAGATACGACAGGGCGACAATGTCAGGGGTACGTTCATACCAGGGAAGGGTGAACAAAAGCTGCGTGCTTATGCGGACGATACCATTTTATTTCCGACAACTGAGAAATCTGTAGGGATCATTTTGGAAACGTTATCGTTTTTCGGCAAAGGGAGTGGGGCAAAATTAAACGTTCAAAAAATCTACTATAATGGGTTTAGGCAATTGGAAAAATAAGGCGGATTTTCCATTTGACTTAACGTCAAACAATCTTGTAAAACTGTACGGAATAGTCTTCCCATTTCAACCAAATCAGACACACAAAGACACATGGCAAAATCTAGAGAAGAAAATACCAGATATGTTGCAGAGGTACAAATGCAAAACAACTACCATATTTGGTAGAAGTACCATTGTTAATACATATATAATTCAAAAAATACTATATCTGTGCACAAAAATACTATACCTAGACCCCCCCTCCCCACGTCAGACTGTCACAAACATAAATAAAGAGATTATACGCTTTGTGTTTGGCAGCACCATCTACAGTATCAAACATACTACACTCATGCAAGACAAAAAAGATGGAGGTATCACCCTCCAAGACATAAAAACCAAAATACAAGCACTTAGGATCAAACCGTAGGCGAAATCCTACAACACCCAGAAAAACACCCTTTAGCACACTATTACATTGGAATTAGGCTATCTTATTTAATACCTATTAGGAATACATCATCACATTACTTTGGTACTCTCCCAACATTTTACAAAACATGTATTTCAGCCATTAAAAGACACGAAAAATTACTACACAAGAAAACACATACAATCTACAAGCATTTAGTTAAATTACAAGCAACTAAAGTACACCTCAGAATTAAAAGAGGAAATAGATATTTCATAAAAGATTATACCGAAACTTTTTCTAATATTCACAACAAGCAGATTACCCTAAAAGCAAAGGAAATTACATTTAGGTTGTTTACAGCATGACCCCAACAACAGAGAGAACAGCAAAAATAACTAAACAAATACTACAGTGTCAGCTTGGTAGATGGAACGTACAACAATCAAAAGAGCACATCCATTACGAATGCGACGCAATCATGCCAACAAGAAATCTCCTACAAAACATCCTAACCACTCATACGAAACAAAGAACAGATGTTTACAAAGCAATCATGATAAATTCCATTCCTTACTCCACACAAGACATCCACACAAAGCTACTTGTACAGACATCTTATATGGACATTAAGAAACAAAGCATTATACAATTACAGAACAATCAACAAAGAAATTGTCCAAATACTTTATCAACAAAAAATCTCAAACATTCTAACCTTAGCCCCACAAGCGCAAATCCCGTAAGAGTTTTGCCTGAAGACAGCACATATTACAGAAGAAGCAAATAAATTGTTTTAAACAAAGGATACCACAACTGTAAATGTGTTTATTGGTGGTATTAATAATCTTACAATTATTATTATTATTATTATTATTATTATTATTATTATTATTATTATTATTATTATTAATACTTTTATTAATATTGCTACAATTATTAATAAATTTCCCATTATTATATTTGAATGTGCAACATGAAATATATTGTGGATGTGTGTCTGTGTCGTTGGCAGTGACATATGTATGCGTCTGGGTTTGGATGCAGGTGTGTGTGTGTGTGTGTGTGTGTGTGTGTGTGGTACATGTATTTGCACGCGCATGTCTATGAGTGTGTGATTGTGTGTGTTTGTGTGGGTGTGCGCGCGTGTAGCAGCCTTTAAACCAAGGCGATATCTCAAGTATTAAAATGTTATAGTAATGATATGGTTGAAAAGCAAAAATATGCATCACCATGTATAAACAAATTAAATGAGCCCTTTAAGTACCCAATAAGCTAAAGTGGCCGGTAGTGGTCAGATTTTAAGTCCTTCCCAGACACTATCACAGCTTTGAACAGGCCATGGACTCTAATTGCTAGTTTTAAATCCCTGATTCTTGTCCCCCAAACAACATTTACAGGGCACTAGAGCGTCATCCTGTAATTTGACATCAGGTCAACAACACCAACAATGTGAACCTTCACCTAGGTAGCTAAGTGACTTAGAAATTACAAAGACGCCACATTTTAATGGGAATGATAATTTAAAGTTTATTGCCCTAGCTCACAGCATTCACTGTACTGCTATCTCCAAAAAGCCTGAGATAGATCAAGATAAAATGGGTGTGTGTGTGTGTGTGTGTGAGAGAGAGAGAGAGAGAGAGAGAGAGAGAGAGAGAGAGAGAGAGAGATGGACAGGTGTAACATACATTTTGCTTGTGGGAGTGGAAATGAAGCAAATGCAAGGCATGTGTATTTACATGCACTATGCCATAAATCTCATGTTATCATAACTGTATATATGTATGTATTTGTTTTATTCACGCATGTGACACCTAACACTAACAAACGGCAACGCTCTGTAATATACACAAACAAAAGAAACACACATTACACATTGTAAATATACAATGCATTGTATGAAATAAACGTTTAATTAAAAAAAAAAAAGTCTCGAAGTCACAAATAAGAATCCCCACATTTGGTGAACGGTTTCCAGTACAAAGTGGACACTATGAACAAGCAACGAGTAAATAATGCACCCCTTAAATCCCAGTAATGAAAAAATCCACTATTAAATCACACACAAAGAAAAAAATTATATGTCTCGAAGTCTTTGTAGGCAGCAATTGTATTGACTCCAGTGTTGCCATTTTGACGCTTTTCGCACTAACTTTAGTGCTTTTTCAAGTCATTTAGTGCCAAAATTTGCATTTAGCGCGGCCGCGCGAATTTGGTGCTTCACATTTTTTTTGCTCCTTCGACAGAATTTCCCACACTTACCTGCATAGGACACTAGAACACTGCAACATAGGAGAGTACTACAGGCAGTGGATACAGATCTTGTATACAAATCCTGAGAGCAAAGTGTTGGTGAACCATTCACTGACAGCCAACTTCAGGCTCACGAGATCCGTAAGACAGGATGTCCCTTATCACCACTCCTGTATGTGCTCACCCTAGAACCTTTACTAGAGAAGATACGACAGACACTAGTATTAAAGGAACCTTCCTGCATGGGATAGGAGAGCAGAAGCTCATCGCTTATGCAGATGACACTGCTTTCTTTCCCACTAGCAACACATCAATAAGGAACATAATCCACACCTTTACCTATTATTGAAAAGGCAGTGGAGCCAAAGTTAATGTACAGATATCACAGATAATGGGCCTGGGAAAGTGGAAACAAAAGTCTGATTTCCCTGCAGACATGAGACAAACAAAAACCATGAAGCAGTATGGGATCACATTTCATGTGATCCCACAGAAATACACAGACAGACATGGCACGCACTGACCCAACAGATCGCAGACATGTTACACAGGTATAGGTACAAAATATCCACAATATTTGGTAGAAGGACAATAGTCAACACATACATAATACCCAAAATAATATACTTAGCGACAGTACTTGACCCTCCCAAACAGACCGTCACAGACATAAACAAACAAATCAGAAACTTCATCTTCACCAACACAATACACAGCAGACAGCACAAAGCTCTCATACAAGACAAAAAACAAGGGGCCATTGCACTACAGGACATGCACACATAAATACTGTCACTTAGAATCAGTCACACGGGTAAAATCATCAGAAACCCAGAACAGAACAGACTAGCACTACACTACATAGCCCATAACATCAAATATCTCACACCTCTTAACAATGCAATTGCACACTACCAGGGAAGACTGCCAACATTCTATCAGACATGCATACAGGCAATACAAGGACATTAATAGTTAATGCAGCAAACAACACACACAATATACAAACAGTTAGTTAGAGAACAAGCACCATCACTAAAACTTAGGATTAAAAGAGGACACAAATACTTCATGACTGACTTCACGTGCACCTTTTCAAACATACACAACAAACACATAACACCAAAAGCTAGGGAAATCACATATAGACTGTTATACAATATGACACCGACAACACAGGTAGAAGGTTACATATCCAACAATGCCAGTTATGTAGAAACAACACACAAGAGACAGAGGAACACATTTATTATACATGTCCAACAATTACTGCCACACGCACAACACTCCAACACCTCATACAAACGCACACAGGCAAACAAACCGACATATAAAAAGCAATATTTCTCAACACTATACCAAAGACAGCAAAAGACATACATACAAAACTACTGATAGCACTTTCTTACTACAGACATCTTATATGGACATGCAGAAACATATCCAGATACAAACACCGCACATAAATACACACTTAATTTCCTTTGTGTACAAACACAAAATATTACAGATATTTCCACCGTAAAATATATATAGTGCTTTAAAAGAACATTACTAATTAAACTTTTCAGTATGCATGAATTCGAGAAAGAAACAGGAAAATGTGGATGAATGTTGAATGAATGGATATAAAATCACTTATGATCACCAAGACCAATGGGCGATTTCCTATGTTGTAAACACAAAATATCACAGATATTTTCAGAGTAAACATACATATTATTCTTTATGATATTACATTTTAGTATACATGGGTGCGAGGAAGAAACAGGAAAATGTTAGTGAAAGTGGAATGAATGAATACAAAATCACATATGGTTAACAAACCAATTATGTTGTAAAAAATTTGTGTTAATACAAATGCTTGTTTATTTTTTACAATAAAAAAGAGAGAGAGAGAGAGAGAGAGAGAGAGAGAGAGAGAGCAAAGGAAAAAAATAAGTGAACCCTTACAGTTAAAAAAATATTAATAATAAAAACTAAGCAAGGAGAAAGGGGTAACCAACTCCTTCTACTCCTACTATTATTAAAAATTGCAAGTTGCAATTGTATGTACCTGCTATGCTATGTTAACACCATTCCTAAGATAATCATTTTAGCAAATGGAATCACATGTTTAAAAATGTGATCATTATCATAACTATTATTATTATAGCTGTTATTATCATTGCTGTTTATTACCCTTAGTATGTTTATTTTTGTCATTATTAGTATTGTCATCATTATTAATATATAACCTCATCTCTTATGTGCTCCCCCGGGTCATAGTTTTTGTTGCCTTTACTGATACCCTCACCAGTCGGTCAATAGTTATCCTGCCTTTACCAACATTACCAGAGAGTGGTGATGAGGGCATTGGTAGAGTGGGTCAAATAGATGAGAGTGTGGCAAGGGAAACAAAAATGGGAAGTTTTTTCTTTATCTTTGTTACCCCCCTTCACATGTAAATATGTCCAATGAATAAAATATGAATATGTCACATACACGCCCATGTGCAACGCTCTGTAATACACGCACACAAATACTGAACACACAGGACGCATGTAAAAAACACTAACAACACAAATGCATTTGTACTACTATTACCATGCTTTGTTACTGAGATTAAGTAACGCTGTATTACTATTTTATTATTATGGTTCGTTAGCTATTATTTTTATAATTTTATGATCACTGTTCATCATTATCATAATCCTGCATCTCCCCGCTTGTTACTGTTGTTGTGAATGCTGCTGCCACCCTCACTGGTTGGTTCTAAAATGTTTACTGCCATTGTCATCATTACCGAAGAGGTGGTGATGGTGTTGGCGGTTTTGGAGCCAATTGGTGAAAGAGGAACAGAGGAAACAAACATAGAAAACAATTTTTTTACCCCTCCCCTCCCCCTTTTCATATATACATATGCCAATGAATAAATTGTTGAAATATATCACGTATTTCACCCACGCGCCCACATGCAACGCTCTGTAAATACACGTACACAAATACTAAACGCACAGAACGCATGTAATAACACAATCATTATAAATGCAACCACTACCTTTTCTGCTTCGTAAACCCGTATACTGCCACATCCCCGTTTCCCACTTTTAGATACTGTTGCTGTTGATGCTGCTGCCGCCCTCGCCGATTGGTTCTATCAGCTTATACTGCCATGTTCATCGTTACCAAGTGGTGGTGATGGTATTGGTGGAGTTGGAACCGACAGGTGAGGGAGGTGGCAGGGGAAATAATAACGGTGTACTATCATCTTGCTGTTGTTTGTAATGTTACCTTACGACAATTTCAATGTAGAAATATTAAAATGTATAAAATGTTTGGAATTTTGCGCATATGTCACCTACACGTCCACATGCAACACTTTGTAAAAACACAAACAATACACTTTGCAACGATTTTAACACTCAATAAAAGTTGTTGTTGTTTTTTTTTTAAAAGGTCTCAATTCCCATTCCTTTTGCCAGGGCCTGCCTTGCTTGTTTACTGGCCTCCTAGGGCCACTTTTAAATTTTTTTTTTTTTTTTTTTTTTAAATTTAAAAAAAAATTCGCCTCCATCTCCTGGAATAATGCCACCAGTCTCGAATTCCCCAAGTTGAAATCGTTCATTCCCTCTAAAGCGGGTACAATTCTGGTTTCTCTTCACATCGTATAAGTCTTTCGCATTTTACTACACATTTCAAGGAGAAAGGAACCAAAACCGCTATCAAGACAAGAAGTGCGTTATTCTAACTAAAGGATACTGAAAATGACAATTTCATCTCTTACACTGACGTCAGATGTGCTCAACGGAAACCTGCTCCACCGCACAGATACGATTGTTGTGTCTCTCTGCGGTTTTGGAGCCGCCGCCAACTCGACGCCAGCGTTCCTAGCGAGCGCACTCGCTGGACTGGGCGGCGTGCCGCTAGGTGCGATAGCCAGTCTACATATGTATGAGTCACCGACACGGTGGTTCGTGATTTTATTAGAAGACATACATGTTAAACTGTACGATAGGCTACACCGTTCAGTTACAGCTACCGAATTCGGACATCAATATTTGTCTGGAGTATGCAGACAAAGAAAGGCAAAAACCTACTTTCTTACTTTGTTTTGGATCCCTGCGGCAATGAAGAAAGAGGGAGTTAAGGCTATCGCCGTACATGCTACTGGGGACCCGAATGTGGAGGTATTTCCATTAAAACATTCTGGAGGTAAATGGGGAGCCTTATGTAACCCCGTCCAGGAAATCCCCCATTACATAAATCTGAATAT